>CAAKHC010013736.1:15988-33937 GCA_901007825.1 Macroramphosus scolopax | reverse complement strand
CCCGGGAGGATCTCACTGACAAGTTGTAGATGGTCAGGAGAGCATCGTTCACCTGAACCAGACAAAACATCAATCAGAGCCGTGGTGATTGATTAGCAATGATTAGCAATGATCAGATAATCAACTCTTCTCTACACAAACAAACATACTGTAGTTACATACAGTTCAGCACTGCAACAGGTGTAAAGAGGAAATGCAGTGACATCACTTCCTCCACCAGAGGAGGCAAAACATGTTGCAACACGGATGAGTTCAGTCGGGGAAGTTCCTCTAGGAAACAAACAACAAACAGACGCAGCAGCATGTGTTATGTAGCTTATTTATTCTATCAGTTGGACACATCACTGACTCATCGGTTCTTATTCTGACGATTCATCTGGACGTGTACTTGCTCTCTTTGCTCTTTGCTGTGTCACTCTCCACTTTGCTCCTGTGATGCTCCCGTCGTGGGACAAATAAAGGTTTATCTTATCTCATCTTATCGTATCTTAGCAGCAAGGAGAAGAGTTTCATCTCTCATCTCTGAGTCCTGTTGGGTTTTATCAGCTGTCACTCACATCAGGAGAAGTTCTATTAATGACAAAATGATATTAGAAGAAAAGAATTCGCTGTTACCAAAATCACTTCATTCAATGTCCCATTCAAAGTGAGCGTCTGTTATTTATATTCTGTTCTACTGTTTAATAATTTCTTTACTATTTTAATCACTGAATAACTAATGAATGAATATTTCTCGTCGTCCAGCTGGAGAGAAACGTGGAGTCGATCACGATGATCTACGATGTGGAAGGTCTGGGTCTGAAACACTTGTGGAAGCCGGCCATAGAAACATACGGAGAGGTACAAACACACACCAGGACAACCTGCCACACTAATATATATATATATAATATATACAGTATTATATAGACTTCACAAACACAGCAGTTCTTCTCTGTACCATCAGATCCTCCAGATGTTTGAAGACAACTACCCAGAAGGTCTGAAGAGGCTGTTTGTCATTAAAGGTAAAGAATTCACCATTTCATCTTGTAATCGTGACGTCTTCCGGATCGCTGGTGTCCATCCGGTTTGTTTCTGTCCTCCTGCAGCCCCGAAGCTCTTCCCCGTGGCCTATAACCTCGTCAAACACTTCCTGAGCGAGAACACGCGGCTAAAGATCTTCATCCTGGGCGGTGAGACACGTCTTTGATTCATGTTGATATAATAATAATTGGTTGCTGATCTTTAGCTTGCTGTGTTTGTCTTTGCTCTGGCAGCCAACTGGCAGGAGATCCTACTGAAGTACATCGATGCCGAGGAGCTGCCGGGGATCTACGGGGGCAAACTGACGGATCCTGACGGAGATCCCCGCTGTCGGACCAGGGTGAGTCAGGACACTTCACACCAATCTATGATCAATATCAACGTCCTGTTTCCACCCCCGAGCAAAGACACGGTTAATTACTGGCTGGTGCTCAGTGAAGGACGGATTTATCTGACTGACGTCCCTCTGAGAAGCAGTCAGACCTTGTTCATGTGGATGTTTTTCTTCTTATATTCATTGAATGCAAATGTGATTCCAGCCGCAGCTGATCCGTCCTGTAGATTGTAGACGTTCGCTTGCTGCTGGGTAGTTTAATGCAGAACTCTTCCCCTGTTCAGCTTTGCTTGGGTGAGAGGAGAGCCGGCCGGCTGGCCAGCCAGCTGGCTGATGTTGCACTAGAAACATTGTGGTTTAACATTTGACTGTCAAACGAAGCTCCGTATGAGCCTCCCTCCCACCGGTCGGGTTTCCTGTTCATGTCCGAGCACAAAGTGAGCTACCACAAGAATAACGTGGCGTTTCATCCCAGACGTAGAAAACTGGTAAAAACATGGCTCATCCTGGTTGATGTCACCTGACGGAGGGAAGTTGACCTCCGCAGGTCAATGAGACATAACCACTGCAGTCCGCAGCAGAAAGAATCAACGCAGCCGCACACGTAACGTTTGGAGTTCGGCTCGTTGCATTGCACATGTGGAGGGAGGTGTTTCTTCTGTCAGGGCTCGACAACAACTAGCTCTTTACACGAGTACGTTCAATACTTTAACTGTCACTTTGAACATTTCACTGATTGAATCCAAGTCATTGTATTTACATCCCAACATCTCGGTGGCTTTCACACCCTCCGACTTAAGACCCTCGTTTTGACCCGAAATACGTTTGATCATCCGTCTCACGTTTGATACTGAAAATTGAGATATTACCGCCATGATGGTTCACATCCTGTAAATAGCATCAGCCATACGAATTGTGGGAGGGGAAATGACACTTGTGCACTTCTAACTAATTTAATTAATTTCTCCACTACAAAATAAATGGACTTGTGTGTGGCAGTGAGTCACTGTAACCCCAAAGAGCCGTGGCTGTCCAGAGGGCCAGACATCCTCCCGATACTCAGGGAGGACGGAAGGACACACGGGCCCCTATTTCTTTCAATAGGACTGACAGCCGAACCTCCTGGATATGTTGCCCCCTGTTGGTTCGGAGTGTGAGAAGTGAAGCGTCGGTATGTTGAGCTCGACTACAAATGATCCCTTTAATGTCGAGCCCTGAGATGGTTTGAGCAGAAAGTCCAGGATAATAAACGACTAAAGAAACTTTAAAGAAGCTCCCACTTCCCCCCCGCTGCCTTCTTGCCTCGCTGTGTAGAAATGGCGTAGAGCCTCAGCACAAGAGATATCAGTCCTCCGCTTTAGTAGAGTGAAAGTAGTCCCACGCTAACAATGTCTCACTGTCTCTGTAGATAAATAATTGGGCCCCCCAGGACTAATGAGGGACGGGAGGAGAGAAAGTTCATTTCGGCTGCTTTCAAGACTCGAGGAGTTGAATGTCTCGGCCTTGTGGTGTTTGTTTCTCCTGTTATAGTTAGCTAACCGTTTGTCCGTCACTTTGAACTGTGTTGTTTGGATCAGCCTCTAGATGTTTCTTTTGTTAGTGAGTCTGATCCGGATCAGTGTTCTGTTACAACCTGGAGCACAAAACTGGGATTAAATGGATTAATTAGAGATTAGTAAATCATTAGAGAACATTTGTTTTAAGAATTTAATGTCTCTTTAAACTTAAAACATACATTTCACTGTAAAGTCTTCTTGTGTGCGTTTTATTCTTTATTATTCATGATTTTTTTAATAATTATTTAAATAATAAAACAATGCATCCGTTTTTATTTAGACTTTTTTTACAATAAGGGTATGTTTTTTTAAATCAGTGGTATTAAATTTTCGTGAAGAACTGTTTTCCTTCTTTGCATTACAAACAGTGAAGTGTCATCATTGTTTGTTTCTGCCTGAAGCAGCTTTGGACGTGTTTTTGAATCAAACAGGAAATAAGAAAATCATTGAGCCTTATGCTTCTTGTATGTGAGGTCTGTCTACGTAAATTAAAGGAGCAGTGTGTAGAATCTAGTGACGTCTAGTGGTGAAGTTGGAGATTGCAACCACTCGCCTCAACCGTCCCTCCAGGGAAACTATGGAAGCCTGCAGGGTTAACATATGATTTCTCCTAAATGACATCACAGAATTGTCAGCCCGCGACATCGTATTCAGAATACTTGATGATTTGTTTTCCTCACTAATGCAAGAAGTAACAAATCTGCCTTTCTGAGTTCCGGTGTTTGTTTATAGAGACGTGGTTTCAGTTTTTTTAGCTCACAAATCCCCACAGAGAAATCAGATCTGTGTCTACCAGTCTGATAGTGTGAACGTTGTCACCTGTCACCTGGACGTATCAGGATGTCACTGCCCCCTGTTGGTTGAATCATGTACATCACTGGTTGAATCATGTACATCACTGCCCTCTGTTGGTTGAATCATGTACATCACTGCCCTCTGTTGGTTGAATCATGTACTGCACTGGCACGTCTCAAATACAGAAAAGTGGGAAAAAAAGAAAACTTGTTTTGTCTTTGTGAAACTGTTTTAAATGTCTACATGATATACGAGAACGCAGCCACTCGTAGATATTTAACGGCGCACGGTTACAGTAAGTGAAGCTTTCTTTCTCTTTCTCCTCATTTCTCCTCCCGTCCAACGTTTTCCAACATTCTGAGTGTCAGCTTCACTTTGTCACTCTGCTGGTGTTTGTGTCCGTTCTGTAGATAAACCACGTGGGTCCAGTGCCCCCCTCCTACTACGTCCGGGACCATGTGAAAGTGGAGTATGAGCAGTGCTTGTCTGTCAGTCGAGGTTCCTCCCAACAGATGGATTATGAGATTCTGTTCCCGGGCTGCGTCCTCAGGTCAGACGTTCTTATGTAATATTACGTTATAATAAATAAAGTGTAATGTCAGAGGGAAGCCTCGCAGCTCCACTTGACTTTATGGAGCTTTGTTGCTCATTATTTATCTGCCTATTAATGTTTTGGTTGACTCTCAAGGCTCTCATAGTGATGCTTTTGGCTGCAGCAGGCGGCTGCATTCAGCTCTAAATGCTCTAAAAACACACTGTACACTAGCATCTTATCAATTCATAACAATAACCACAACAGTCGGAGCCTGTCAGTGGCAAACGAACACTTTTCATTTATGGACAGTTAGTTCATCATTTTAGTCCCTATGTGTCGTTTCGACCCCCGTACATGGGAAAAGACTAATGATCCTTTAATGGAATAGCACCAAACTGCAACCAGACCCAGTCTGGCAGCAGCTGGGGATCATAGCGGATCAGTTGGCAGCTAAAGAACCAGATAGTTCCCTCCGGAGTTGATACGAAGTGTAAAGGAAGCTGAAAGAGAGTGAATTTCCGCCTCTAGATGAATGATGATGTTGCTGCAGAATGTGTAAATAAGCAACTGAACATTTGATTACAACTTGTCTGCTGCTCTCAAGTGGCCAAAAAACACTGGACGCAGGTTTAGGTGATTATTCCTGCAGTTGGTCTCTTAAATGTTGTCTAATGTCACTTCATCCAATCAATAAAACTCCTTCTTCCATCTTGTTAGGTGGCAGTTTGCCAGTGAGGGGGCAGACATCGGGTTCGGGGTTTTTCTGAAGGCTAAAAAGGGTGAATGGAAGAAAGCAGCTCAGATGGAGGAGGTCCTGCTCAGCCAGCGCTACAACGCCCACTTAGTACCCGAGGACGGATCTCTGACCTGTGAGCGCCCCGGAGTCTGTGAGTCGCCCGCTACTGGACACACGCAACATGCTACATGTGATCACATAAGCAGAGTAGTAAATGTTGTGTGTGTGTCCTCCCCAGATGTGCTGCGGTTTGACAACACTTACAGCATCTTTCAGGCCAAACGGATCAGTTTCACTGTGGAGGTCCTGCTGCCGGACCGGATGCAGCCGCCACAGACCAACGGAGCGTCCAGCAAACAGACGCCGACAGAGGGCCAAACATAATGAAGAAGAAGGTGTCGGATCAGTAGCGTTTGACCGCCACACGTAAGCACAGCCTGAGATACTTGATGGAATGATGTCATACGGCAGGCAAACATACGTATGCCCTGCTCTGACTCTCGTGACTCTTAAACATGTTTGCATTTGAGTATTTTCAGATTCTAAAAATTAAGAAATATATATATTTACATATATGTGATAAGCCTATTTGTATCCATGCTAATCATGCTAATGCTACTGCAGGAAATAGATACATAGAGAAGTAAAACAAAGATTATTCAGTGTTATGTGGTCAAAAGTTCACAACAACCACTGGTAGAAGTATATGAATGGGGTGTAAATATATATATATTTACATGTTATTCTCAACTGCTTTTCTCCATCTGCCTTCATGTTTCATCAGAAATATTAATTATAATTGTGATATAATTATATGTGAAACCTTACTAAATAATTTATTGTTTCTGTTTTATTTGTTATTAATTATTCCATGTACCTCTGATAAGAATGTGACGGCAGATTGTCTCTTTCCACTGATAATATTTGCACATAACACTCCTTTAAATGTTTATTTACCAGCTTATATCTGAAATTTGTTGAGGAAAAAATGAACATTTTATTACATTTTAGTCTCTTTTGTTTTTTCAGATAATCAATATATATTTGAAGGCAACAAAATGTTACTATAAACTGGGTTGTAATAGGGAGAAAGGCGTCTCCTTCCTTACCTCGCCGCACTCCAAACGCCTGTTCTTGCACTGTGTAACTTGAAGTGACCGAGCAGTGACGCTTTATGGCGCCGGAAACTATCTTAGAGATTTATAGTTCAGTCAACTAAAGCAACATCTGTTTTTTTCCCCCTACAACCCCTACTACCGTAGTAGTGTGGTACTCCCCTGCCAATATAAACCAGCGTCCTGTAATTACCACGTAGGCCAGCAGAGGTCGCTGTTGCTCAGCCAAAGCTGCACTAAGTGAGTAGCATGAATGTCGCAATATGCAGTATTTCATTCCATTGATGCTAAATTGTTTTGCATTTCATGTAAAGACAAATTGTGTTTGTAAAATGTTTTGCTTGATGGTTTTTTTTTCTGAGTTAAGGCCACAATCACAAAGCAAAAATAAATACTCCTCAAAAAGAAACGTTTGTCTTGTTTATACTCTCAAATGTGATCGTCCTGAAAAAAGATCTGTGAAAATATCTCTTCACATACAATGATTACATCACAAATGTCATTTTTGATTGATTGACACAGATTTTGTCTGTGAGGGATTTCAGTGAGCAGTAGATGGAGGGAGAAATACCTGAAGTATTTTGCCTGTTGGAGAAAAGCAAATCATCGAATTGCAACTTACCGAGAAGACATCTTTTTTTGTTGTTGTTGTTTTACATCATCCAAACCTCTAGGTGGCAGTGTCCATGTTCGATTTACCATAAAGAACAGAATGAGACGGGGGAAGTGATTCTGGCCAACAGTCCGTCAAGTGAAGTTAGCAGGAGCATTACTTCCTGTATAACTCACAAAGTATAACGAAATGATTAAACCTATCTAGGTTGTTTTATTCACATGATACTTGGATATTTTAAAATGTAGGCCTATGGCGCAGCTACAAAAATGAAATACAAATAGGATCAGTGTATTTATGTTATATTCAGTTAGCAAGCAGATCTGTTTAGCAAGTTGTGTCATTGTTGCTACTATATTTTATTTTATTCAATTTTGTTCATCTGTTATTCACTATCTTTATGTTCATGTTTTTATTTTTTTTTTAGGACTGAGTCATCTCCATGGAAACCCACTTTAGTTTGTCATTCCGACAGCTATGGATTTTATGATTTCCTGTTCTTTGGAAAAAATCTATAAATATTGCATAATTCAAAATCACTGGATTTATGCGGTTATTAATACGGCACCTACTCGTAAATATTCAATTAATTATGAACTGAAGTATTCTGTCTTTATTAACACAGGCAGAGTTTTTATATCCGGTGAAGGATTTCGGGATTTTCGTTACACCGTTTGAATACTTCGACTTTTATTTTGAAAAATATAAAGCGGTTATAGAAAGTCTCTTCCGTTAGCTTGTCAGAGCCGTTATAACTCTCGTGCACTGCCCTTGAGTTAACAGCTTCATGTCGAACCGGGTAGCTAGCTAGCTAACAACACGAGCCCGTTAAGTTGAACGAAACCTAGAATAGCTGTTTGTTTGCTTTTATTGTAAAACGTAATATATATTAATTTGACTGTCCGCCGGAATGTCTGGAAACAGCAGGTCCGTGTTGTTTTTACTGCGGCGGTGTGTCGCAGTCAGACAAGTCACGTCAACGGCAGGTGTGGCAACAAGAGGCGGCGTGCTGTCGGCCAGGTGCGGGGTCTTTCAGCAGCCAATGACACCGGGTACCGGGACTAGGTGTCTTCAGAGCCTCTGTCGGCTTCAGTTCGCACTGACAACCAGCCAGCGCAGCTTCTGTAACAAGGTTAGCATCATACACACGGAGCACATTTCTGGAAGGGGAGGGTAGCGTGATGGGTCTAAGTGACCTGTAGCCGCCTTTCACCATGGGTGAAGCTTCATCCTGTTACTTTGCCCTTTCAGGCATCTTGTGAGGATGAGTACCCACCACTGCCAGCCTATCAATCGGACTCCAAGCCAGCGAAGAGTGAGGTGTTTATCATTCAGGTGAAAGGTCTGCCGTGGTCCTGCACGGCTCAGGACCTCTTGCAGTTCTTCTCAGGTGAGAGTTCGGACTTTCTCTCCAGATAAAAAGTCAAAGCTATGGTCGGACAGTGAACTCATCAATATTTAACATCCTGATGAGAGTGGAACATGAGACTCAAACAGCGTTTTTCCCCCTAAAGAATCTTCCATGTTCTAATGAAAATGTAAAAAGGTCCTCTTATTGTCACAAGGCTCTGAAAGTCCACAGTTAGATGTTAAGACACAATCACGTCCAGTCAGGCCATCTGAGAACTGTTTTCTGTTCTCTGACTGTTTCAGAGTGTCGGATCCGTGAGGGGGTGACGGGGATCCACCTCCCACTGGACAGGCAAGGCAGGTCGACAGGACGAGCCTTCATCGAGCTGGAGCATGAGGAAGACGTCGGCAAAGCTCTGGAGAAGCACAGACAGTATCTGGGTCCTCGCTACATTGAAGGTTCGTCCCTCTTGACTCTTGGTCTTTTTAATCTGAAGACATTTTGACATCTGACAGTCAGAGAGATGTGAATGATAAAAACAAATGTTTGCAGTGTATGAGGTGACAAACACTGACGCTGAAGACATCCTGAAGAAATCCGTCCATCCTGCTGGTGATAAGCGGGTGGTGAGGATCCGAGGCATCCCTTTCACATGCACTGAGGCCGACATCGCCCACTTCTTCTCAGGTAGCTCACTCAACATCTGTCACACCTCTGGAAACCTCACAGACTGTTATTCTGCTTCCACACTATAAAAGATGTTGTGAAAGGAAACAACCATAGTAAAAATGTGAATGTGTATTCCAGGTTTGGATATACTGGACAATGGGATCACAATTGTCACAAACCAAAGAGGAAGAAATTCGGGGCAGGCCTATGTGTGGTTCTCCACCCAAGAAGCAGCTGATGAAGCTCTGCAGAGAGACAGAGAGGTCATAGGGACACGGTAAGAAGCTTCGAATACAGACGCTTGTAGCTTTATGATCCTGTGTCAGCTGTTCCTCTTATTGTTTTTATAACCAATCAAATGTTGAAGTAATATTTTGAGGAGCACAAATCATAGATTTATTTGACATTTATTCTCATATACGACTTTCTTTGTCCTCCTGTGATGTTTGCAGATACATCGAGGTGTTTCCCAGTGCAAGTAACGAGATTCCTTCAAGTAGGAGGAATTCAGCTTCTTCACAGCCGAACCATCAGTCGAGGAGGGCGGTCGGTGGCGCCCACACTCCCCCCAGAACCGGTGAGGTTCATTCATATTGAGTATTTAGTCCCTGTTAAATCTTTATTCTTTTATTGGACTGTGTTTGAAAAGAAAGGGGACGAAGCTCAGGGGTCTGAAAAGTGGTGTCAGAGGTTCCGTATGTCTGCATTCTGTCTGACGGCCAACAGGGGGCGACCTTACTGGTTAAATGGTGAACGATGCATTTACACCTTAAAGGTAATCAAAGCGCTTTACATCACTCCCAGTGTATCTGCTTCATCAGGGTCTCCTAGGAGCTCGTCCCTGCCGCTGCACTACGTCCACATGAGAGGTCTTCCGTTCCTCGTGTCAGGAGAAGACATCGTTAAGGTGAAAACAAAGATGTTGCTGCCCGTTGGGCTTCTGAACGTGAGGACGTGTTTGTAACGCCTCTGTTCCTCCCCTGCAGTTCTTCTCTCCTCTAGCCTTGTCTAAGATCCTGATTGAGTGCGGTCCTGACGGGAGGCCGAGTGGAGAGGCGGACGTCTTCTTCAGCTGCCATCAGGACGCCGTGGCCGCCATGTCCCGAGACAAACTTCACATAGGTGAGACTGTTCGAGGGCCTTTAATAATAACTATACCATGTGATAATTGTTTGGTCTTAATGATAATTTAACTGAACGTTCAATCCCCTGATTTGTAGAAGAAAGATACATCGAGTTGTTCCTGAACTCTTTACCAGAAGACGACAGAAGGTGAGAAACGCTGAAACACATCCAGAGTCGGCTTCTGAAACACTTCGAGGTTAGAACTCTCTTTAATTCTCAGCTTTCACCTTTGTATGACTCAATTGTGTTTCCTCCTGCAGGTGAATGCTGACGGATTCACACACACACACAGACAGGACTCTGTATTTATTTTCGGTACTTGACATGGAATAATAAACATTCCTGTGTCACGACACGTCTGATCTGTCGCCATCTAACCAGACTGAGTTCATCACAGCTTGATGTTAACAAGTAAGTTATTTTACACTTCAGTCCGGTGTAACGAGCTGTCAAAGAGTAAAACATTGTAAATCAGGAGATTGTGTGTCCCGGAAATAAACAGTCCTTTGCTTTGACTCAAAACTGAAACTTTCTCCCCGAGACTCATCGTGACACTGCCACACTTTCCACATCATGTTCAGATGGGTAATTATTTAGTTTAAATACAGTGTGGATAAACCTGCTGTCTCATACTGGACACAAGAAGAGAGATTTAATACACAGTCTGCTGTTAAAGAACTGAAGGAGCATTAAACCGGCATTCTCTTTAATGGCCAGCAGGGGGCGACTCCACTGTGATTAAATGAAAAAATGACCTCAGGTTTCATGTGATAGTATTTTCCTAAAATGTTTATCAGTCGCTAGCTTCAAGTGTTCCGGGACCAAAGACAAACAAGGGGATGTTTTTGGTCACCGCCACCGTCAGTGTCTCTGTGACCTCCACCTGTCTGCTCTGCACCTCCACCCTCGTCTAATATCGGAAAGGTGCACGAAATAAACCACAGTTGGACATAAATTCAATAAAAGTTTATTGTTGATCTCAGAAGAATTTCAATCAGCTTCAGAAGAACTAAAAGTTTTAACTGGTTTTTACTTTCAATTATTGCTCATGTAGATCAACAAAACATAAAAGCAGCTGCAACTAATTTTCATTCAGCGACATGCCAACTTCAAATCAGTCACGCAGCCTCGCATCTAAAGGTGCTGGAATATGAAGCAGATGAGAACATCTGCATGTCACTGCATTGCAGCACTGGTGCAAGCAGCCTGACGCTTCGTACAACTACATCTGAACAGGAGGTGACGTAGTTAATGCCAGTTTGAACAACACAACATGAAGGAACTCTTTGGTGGCGGCACAGCGGCTCTTCTCCCGTCTGAAAACCAAACCTGGTCAACACGTCCGTCCACAAACATGAATGTGATGAGATGAAATATAAAGTGTATAAATGTAGTTTTTGCATTTGTAAAATTTTTGAGATTTAAATTTGGAGTATTTCATTCGTCTAACGGCATCTTACAGACTTTATTGATCTTGAACTTGTCATGTAATCCGTCGCCATGACAACTGAGCTCTCTGCGTTCCGGATTGAAAAGATCCGGACAATCCTAAAAAGTGATGCTATCAGACTGAATTCTGGGGGCTGTTTATATTTATATTTTGAACCATTTCATCTCTGAATATTTACGTGTAAGTCATCTGTGTTTATTTGATTTGGGGAGTTTCGCCGAGAATCAGACGCCATCTATGAAATTTATTCTTCCAGTTTTTCCTTTTTACATTAAAAAAAAAGAGCGTTAAAATCTTGTCAGTTGACCGTTTCCTCTGCAGTCCACTCAGTGGCATCGTGGAGAGTCAGTTTTTTCTAAATGTGTCCGTGCATGAGAAGCTTCAAGCAGCAGTGTGAGTGCAGGTCTCACTAATTATGAACACACCATCACCCAGAGACGTTACCATGGCTACAGCGAAGGATTGAGATGCAAACCTGCGTGCACACCGTTTGCACACGGCTGAAGTGAAGATCTTCAAGAGTTGAGGACTCCGGCAGATCTTTCATTAAACTTTGAGTCGTTTAAAAGAAAGTGCTTTGTTTTTTGCAGAGCCAGTGTGAGACAGCAGAGCTGCGTGCAGTCACGTCTCGCTGGTTCTGCTCATGTTGGCGTCGAAGCGTATTGTTGGAGGAGCAGCGAGTGGCAGGCGGTGCACACGGTCTCTGGGAGGATGGAGGAAGGCAGCGGCAGCTCGTTGGCCACGCAGCTCTCACAGAAAACCCCCGTACAGTTCTTACATTGTTTCTGGGAGAGAAGAAACAGAAGATCAGACGACTGGAAACACAAGGCTTCATTCAGAGGAAAGAAGAGGATTGTTGGACTTCTAGAGGTTCTTCTTTCTCAGGTCGTTGCTGATCCAAATCACATAAAGCTGGAGTTCATCACCGAGTACTTTCTGAACTGAAAGAGGACATGAATGATCTTGGTCCTCGTACCTTCGTCTTCAGGAGCGAGTCGTCCTGCTCACACATGGTGCAGACGGTCGGCTGACTGAGCTCCACGAAAGGCTCGTCCTGGAGAAAATCAATACGACATTGATCAGCCGAGTGTTGGCGGATCAATCTTTACTTTCTAATGAATCAGGACACAGGAGATGATGGTAGATGTTTATGTATCTGTGACATCATCAGTCATCGTTTATTTACAGTCGATCAGTAAGAAGCTCCACCGTGAACAACTGTGTTCCAGTAGGTCCTCACCTCGTCTTCCTCGTGCTGTGATAAGGACCTGGAGGGAGAGAAACACCAGAACATGAATACTTGACACTAATATTTATTATATTTCAAGAGCTTCTCGGTCTCTGGAACACTCACAGGCTGGAGCTCAGACTGGTTTTGTCCTCTGGTCCTGTGTGTAACTGCTCAATCTGTCTCCTGACTGACGGCGAGTCTGAGAAAGACTGAAGAAGAATAAAGTTTATAACTAAGACGAGACTTCACCATCTTTAACTTGGATCAAACGTTCTCACGACGTTACTTTAGCTTCAGTCTCTGGGTGTTTTCTCATCGTCTGAGGGGTGCTGGACTGTCTGGACGCAGGGTTGAGATGAGGCTCGCTCCTTCGCTCTCGCTCCCTCCGCAGCTCCGTCTCCAGATGTGACCTGAAGGACACAAACACAAAGCAGCGTCACAACTCTCAACTGGTGTTTTTGGTTTTATTACAACAAACTATTTACTTGACAGAAGTGAACATTTAAAATGAACAACATGATGCAGGATACAGGATGTTTTCTTTCAGGGATGCTGCTGTACTTTCCCCCGGTCAGTCTAATAAAGGATTATCTTATCTTAAATGATGACTTGGACTCACTCACAGGAACTTCACCCCCCCGTCCCTCAGATTTGTACCTGTGTCTCCTCAGCTGCTCCACCTCCACCTGCAGACTCTCGATTTTGTCTCCAAAGTCGTGTTTGAAGAGCCGGTTGGCCTCTAAAGCCAGATCCTTCTCTCTCTCCGCCTGCTTGCATCTGGTTCAGGGGTGGGGGGGGAGGGAGGGAGGGAGGAAAGGGGGGGCCACAAAACTTATGGTAAAATAAAACTTGATGAAAGAAACAAAACAAACAAAACAACAACAAGGAGACAAAGACGTGTTTGTTTGGTTTATGGTTTTATTAGCCTAATGATTACCACATGTTACACCAATGTTATGTTCACGTACAACTCAAAATTAATAAATTAATTTTGCCTTTATTTGTCCCCCCCCCCCCCCCCGATCTTTGTCTTGCTCACGTCCAACACTTGAATGTGGATCAACAAACAACAACACTGGTTCAGTTTCCCTCTGTGAATCATTCTAACTGCGTCTGGAAGCGGTGGAACTCTCTGGAGTGACGGCGGCTCCGCTAGCTTCACCAAACATCCAGCACGTGTTGGTTAGCAGAACGATCCTCCAGTTAACGTCTCAACTTTGCCAAAGAAGCATTAATGGGCTCGTTGTCTAGAAACGCTACTAAATGAAAGTTTAAACATGATCTGTCAGAGAACACGAGGGATCTAAACGGCTGATACTGAAAGCTGATGCTGCAGAGCTCCTGCAGGAGGTGGTGGGAAGATGCCTTTATTATTCTCAAACACAAAGGAGCATCGTACAGAAAAGAGAACATCCTAGTTTGGTTATTTCTATATTAGGCAGGGTTGTATTCAGATTTATGAAAGCGGGCGGGGGGGGGGGGACTACTGCTGCAGCTGGAGCAGCTTCCCCGCGGACGAGTTCAGGCTTCTGGCCTGCTTCACCAAGTGTTTCTCACTGGTCGAGAGAGAGTGAAAATAATAAGACGCACACGATGGAGAAATGATGATGAAGGAGAGGAGGAGGTGTGACAAACAGAACAAGAGATGCCGTAAGACTTCAGAGAACAACGGCGACAGTGTGTGAAATCTTTCCGTCTGCGGGCAGCAGCTCACCTGCTCTCCAGCTGCTTCACCGTCCCCGACATCTGGTTGATCTTCTCCTCCAAGCGAGCGATGGCGTCGCTCTTCTGTTTGGAGCTGGCGTCTGCACTCTGAGGAAAAGGAGACGTATTAGTACATCGTCATTCCCAGTGTGTTTTTTTTTTTATCATTTTACTTGGCCTCACTTGTGACTTGTGGCCGAGCTGTTGGTTGATGGCACGAAGGTCCTCCAGCTGCTGTCGCAGCTCCACCAGGGCGTCCTGCTTCTCACAGATGTCCTTCTCCAGCATCTTCATGGACAGCTCCATCTCCTGCTTCATCCCGATCTGCACCTCCAGCTCCTTCTCCACATCCTGCACAGACACCAGCTTGACGTCAGACATGTCGCAGTCATTGGATCGTGATATCATCTTACACAACCGATTCATGTTCAACCCTCGTTCGAGAGTAAAACGATCTAAACACAAGGACACAGAACCGTCGTTAGGACCCTGCAGCTCACCAATCGAAGCAGAGTTTCCTCCTTCAGCTGCTTGCGTGTTTCCCCCAGAGCTTGTCCATCAGGCGCCGAGTCGCTTCTCAATGCCTGGAGGGATCAACAACCTGAGTGTTTAATAAAATAAATACGTCCAGGTGAATTTACAAGTTCTTCTGTGATGTGTTCACCTTCCTGTTGGACTCCAGCTGATATGAGCTCTCCTCCTTTACTCTCTCCACGTCTTCTTGTAGAGTGATGATGCGGTTATTTGCCACGGCGAGCTGCGGGAGACAAGTTTTATAAACACCAGCAGCTGCGGTCAGAAGAAGAAGAAATACTAAGGAACATCCTCCCCTCACCTCCTCTGTGAGCTTTGTGTTGGACTTCTCCAGAGCGTCCACTTTGGCCTGGAGGTTGTTTACTGACGCACTACAGACAGACACAACTGTTAGTCATCATATTTAACAAGCTGACGCCGGGCGAGGCGAACAACACAGAAGAGAGTCGCCGACGAACCTCAGATGTCTGTTCAGCTCCTCCACGTAATTCTTCTGATCGAGAATCGCCGTGATCTGACCGTCGCTGGAGAAGACGAAGAAGAGAAGGATGAACAGACAGAAGAGACACCGCAGTCGGCCGGGCGATATAGCTGAGAATGTTTCATTTCAGTCAATATTGATATTGATGATTATTAAATCAGCCATGTAGCAGATGGGTCGGATCCGTTCAAAAGAGTAAAAATCTCTCTTTTTTTACATTGGATTTGGCAGAGGTTTGTGCTCTGTGACTGTATCTCTAGTTGATGACCTATTTTTAATAGAGAAGAGGAGAAAAATGGTTGAATTTCATCACATTATTTATTAGTCAGACTTAAAAGAAGCCATACTGGCGAGCGGACCTGTTCTTCTCTATCAGCAACTAGTTAACACTCTGGGAACCAAAACTCCACCAAATCCAATGTAGAAAAAGGCTCTTTTTCACTGTGTTAAATGAATCTGCCCACAAATGTAATGGGTTCTTCCCTGGCCCATTTTAGACCCCTCCGACAAGTTCAGTGAAAATCGGCTGATTGGTTTTTGCAAAACGGAGGTGATTATCAACACCTGCACTCATGATGTCTCTGTTGTGGCAGCTAAGTGCTCCTCTGACTGTTTGTCCACCAGACACAAACACTCATTCATCCCCGCAGTCATTAACCTCCTACACTCAGGAAGAAGGAGGCAGCAGTATGAGGGCCCAGTGTGAGGGTGAATGTTTCTGCTGATGACGACTGTTTAATAGTGATACATTTAAAAGCTTTAGAAATCAGGAAGCAGCACTCACCCCTCGGCACTCTTGCTACTGTGGCCGCCATCTTTCAGGTACATTGAGAAATCGATCACCCCGACCTGCATTAGATCAATTTCACAGTTTCAACAACACATAAACATAAACCTTCCTGTAACCTCTCGTCTGAAATGAGCTCCAGCGATCGCTGATCGGTGAAGGTGAGCGCCGACTCACCTGCGAGTCCAAGTCTTCTCCTTTCATACACAGATTGGCATCGATGACATTCAGGCCAACGAGCAGCCCGGCGATGACCGCGCCTTCCTCCTCCATCATCAGCGCGTTGGCCTCATAGAACTCACTGCAGAGAGAAGAGAAGAGTTGTGGTGTTGTCACCTGTCACAGCTGCGTGCGGAAACGCCTCACTGGAAACAACTGGAAAGGGTGAGAGCTCACCTGAGCAGGTCCTTTCTGTTGATGATGGTCTTCATGTAGTCAGAGAGCTTCTTCTGCATCAAGGCCAGTCGCAACCAAGCGCGTCCTCGACCCAACGGAGTTCTGTCAGCACACACGGGCAGTGGGGCAAAAATACACTTCAACTCATCAGGTTATACATTTTATGGAACCATGGCAACCTCGCAGATGGAGCTCCAGCAGCCACACTGACCTTTATAAACAACAAAAACTTTTATACTGTTTTGTGCAGATGTTCTGTTTGTACCTCCGTTAAGTTTTTAGGTGATGTACTTTAACACACTCACTTTAGGCCCGGCAGGTCTTTTACACTGGCAGTGATCTCTCCCGCCTCAGGTGTCAGCTTCTCAACCAGTTCCAACGCCCCCCAGAAGGACTTGTTCTGCCCCAGGAAGGTCTTCTTAGCTGAATGACGTCATAAAAAGTAGAGTATGAGGAAGAGATCAGCACACTGGCTTCAGAGATTGTAGAACATCTGAACCCCTCTCATGTCCCGAATGTGACAGATGCAACAGGACCATGAACATTCCTCAACCACAACCAGAACAAGAAGGTCTTTGTCATAGCTTCACCATTTTTACCAAACTGCTCAAGATCTCACATGTCCATCTTGAGATCTGTTTTGGGTGAACGGTGGAGGTATTGGGAGGGAAACACATACTTTTCAAGCCGTGTTTCAGGCAGTGCTCCATCACGACGAAGAACTGCTGGAGTGGTGCATAGTCGGAGTCGAGTGTTCGTCCCAGGTTGAGAGCCGACTCGATGAGGCCTTTGATGCTCAGTTTGGCCATGTTCATCAAGTTAAGCCTTTCGATGGTGATGGGATCCTTTGGATCTGGAAAGGAAGAAAGAAAAGTCCTCCGTTATAATATTCACACTTACAGTACCAACGTATACAGTACCAATACTTACAGTTCCGACCCTTGCGGTACCGACACTCACTGTACTAACATTTGCGGTACCGACCCTTGCGGTACTGACGATAAATGAATTTAAATGAATACACTTAGAATAGTAACATTGTTGCATCTTATGAAAGTGAATGTAAACAAAACGTCTTTTATAGTTTCATTGTAAAGAGAAACATTATGGGGGGGTTGTGAAGCATCTATATGACTCATCCTTTATTCATGTGAGTGGATAACAGATCCTGAGGTTCTACTTCCCAGAGCATCTGTTTACATTATTAATACATTCACACATCTGCTCTGTTGTGTGCATTAACTCGGCCTTGAGTTGCATCTAAACTTCCATCAGACTAAACGATGGAAGTTTTACTGCTTAAACAATACAAATCATTTTAATGAGCTCTCATCATCACCGTACATGCGGAAGAATGAACTCCTAACTTGGATAAAAGAGGGCAGATGATATGTTTCTGATTTTCTTAACTGCAGCCGTAACTGACATCACACACACGGCTGCTGTCCAGAGAATTAGTTTCAGTATCTGAACAAAACAACAGTCTGTCTATTAATGTCGTTATGACAGTG
>CAAKHC010013736.1:3587-15149 GCA_901007825.1 Macroramphosus scolopax | reverse complement strand
CAAGCAAACGTTATGAATACTTATGCACAGGTGATATTTCTAGTTTTTTATTTTTAATAAATTTACAAAAATCATAACAAAACTTCTTTCATGTTGTCATTATGGGGTATTTTGTGTAGAATTCTGAGGAAAAAAATGGGTTTATTCCTATTATCAATAGGGCTGTAACATAAAAGAATGTGGGAAAAGTGAAGCGTTCTGAATACTTTCCGGACTGACTGTACGTTTCTGATTTTCTTAACTGCAGCCGTAACTGACATCACACACACGGCTGCTGTCCAGAGAATTAGTTTCAGTATCTGAACGAAACAACAGTCTGTCTATTAACGTCGTTATGACAGTGAGCCGTGAACCTCGAGGTCTGCAGGCGGAAACGCTGCTGCGATGAATTTTCCCAACTGGCAGGAGAAAAGTGTGAGAAGTTGTATTTTCCAGGAAGCTGCCGATCAGCCTGCTCTGATCTGAGGGAAGGCGTGGCAAGAGGAGATGAGGAAGAGGAAAGACATCATGTGAATCAACAAACATGTTGTTGTGATTTATATTTCATGAAGGAAGAAAACTGATAGAAAATATAATTTAACACTTTGCTCTATGACACATTAAAGAGAAATCCTTCCAGTGAATACTTCCTGTTTGTTTGGTTGCCCAGCCCCGGTTATTTACACATAACGTCATCCTGCTGTGCAACTCTCAGGGACGTCAAGACGTCACTCTCCTTAAAACCATCGTGACACAGCACAAACAGGATGCCTGACGGTTCACTAGGTGAAACAAGCAGCGTCTGGGGACCCTGTGTACCAGCACGCCCAGCCACAAACCTCCTCACAGCTACCCTGTCACATTACCTTCATGGGCTGGCTCGGGGTCTGGCGTCAGGGAGATATCGTTGAGCTCACGAAGGCAAAGCCACTCGCCGTCCACGGACACGCGAAAGTTGCAAAGGTAGATGGTTTCCCGGGCGGCTTGGGTGAGCTTGTCTGTGTTGGAAGTCGGGGTTTCGGGCTGAGGCGTCAGATCAGACATGATGACTCAGCTTGCTAAACCAACACCACCGAGGGAAAAGGCGTAGTAGCTTTTGTTGCTGAAGCCAGGGAAGCCCCCCCCACAAATATAATCACAAGTCGGAAGGGAAAATGAAATCGGTGAGGATGAATAGGGCGTCAAAACAAAGAGAAAAAAGGCCAAAAGGATGAAGGCCTGCAGCAGGTGTTTGGAAGGGTACTGCCTCTCCTCCTCTGCTACAGCCAACTGAAATACGCTGTTGTCTTGAGCAAGCCTGCCCTTCCTTCTCCTTCTCCTCCACCTCCTCCTCCTATTCAACCTCTTGTTATCCCTTTTGTGCAAGACGGGGGTTTAAAATGCAAGAGAGCACCGTGCTGAAAAAATCACTCCCCTCCTCCGGTCAGCTCAGCACCGGTTCACTCTGATTGGACTGCCTGCGCACCGCAGTGGATGCACTGGGTGGGTGTCGACCAAGATGGCTGACAGCAGTGTTGGGTACAGCACTCACGGTCACGTGACCAGATGGTGCATGCGAAAAAAAGAAACAAGGGGAGGGGGGAGGGGGGGTCCCCAGCGTGTCCAACCAATGCTGGGCATCCAGCAGGGGACTCATCTATTTCTCAAGCATCAACAACCTCCCCCGAGTTGAAACACACGCCTGCTATTTGACAATACAATTATTGAGCTGGCTGCTGGAGCGCAGAACTCCAGGAGAGCTAATGAGGATGTAAATGATCAGTGTTCTTCTGATTCAGCTGAACAGAATGTAGCTCGTCATAAACACTGACAGCAGTGCGTTGAGTACAGGCCTGGTATATGTTGACAAAATTTAAGATCATCTTTATAAAACATATATTATGTATATGTATGTGTATTACAAAATATAAACAACTTAATTAAACACTGCAAAGGGGCTTCAAGATATGTTTTATTATGTAATTAATAATCGGGGCTTCAGATATGAAAGTACTTCTACAGGAGGAAAGTGAACAGCTAAACAACCCCAGTGTATTCTGGGAGAAGATATTAGCATGATGGAGGACTACAAGTCCCAGGGCGTCACAGGGTGAACTGGTTGGCCAACATACTATTTCCTGAGGTTGCGGAGGTCCATCAATGTTTGCAGCAGGATGTTAGACATCTTCCATCAGTCTGTTGTGGTGGAGAAGAGGAAACTGACCAAACTGATTTTGAATAATCCTGACTGACTTCTCCACCACTACTGGATAGATAGTGGAGGACGGAGTCACAATAACTCTGGACACCACCTCATCTCTTACTAACACACACTCAGAACACTCAGATCTGTAGGTGCTGCAGCGCCGCAGTCTTCTGGTCAGTTCGTCACTATGCTCTCGTCTGGTCGGACAATTGTGTTATTTTCATTCAATACCCTTTAAGACCTAATCCATCATTGAACATATGCAGACCTTGCAGCCACTTCCCACCATGCATAACTCATTAAGTAATTTAATTCCTTGTTGTGCATATATTTTGGTTTGGGAGATTAAAGTCCAAATCTGACATTGTGCACATTGAATATGTTTTTAGCCTTGTACACACAGGACTTTACACAGGGAGCTCAAGTAAATTATACATCTGTGATCTTAATCTTATGTGTATCTGGCATGTGGTGTTTTATTTTCAGTTAATATTTAGCTATTTGTTTTTTAATTTTTTATATAAACATTTTCTCTATTAAATGTAATAAAAAAATGTGTTCGTCCTGCCACATATTATGGCAGAGGCTCCTATACATAGGTAGAGACATTGTTAACGTCCTTATACAATACAGATAATCAATACATCATTTCATGAGTGCTAATGTGAGAGCAACCGTCAGTTACTGTAAACAGGAAGGTGTGTGTGTTTATTTACAGGAAGCTAATGTTAGCCACGACCAATCTAGCAAACGTTGCAAAGCCATAAATCAAGTGTGTCAAAACAAAACGGGGGGGGGGATGATCACATGTTCCTGGATGAACTTATTGACATCACCTTGTGTCAAATAACATAACAGACAGACACGAGCATGAGAGGCAACTGTTGTTCAACCGCGGACGTTAGCCAGTAAAGTTAGCAACTGGCAGTCACAAGGTAGGAAGTTGTATATCCAATTAGTTAGCTAACTGCACTAACAAGCTAGCAACGCTAACAGCAGGTAACAGCGGCCGTAGCGTCAGTTAATCCTGTTATCAGGGCAAATGTCAGCTACTTGAATGGTTGTCTAGACGTTTAAAGGCTGTTAGTTACTCACTTCTGCGCTTCGACTCGATTCTTTCAATCTTGAAATCATACTGTCGGAGAGGAGCAGGTGACAGTGATCCGGTCTTCCCAAACCTCAAGTTTGACGAGCTTAGAGCCTCCTTGAAGTAAATCACAGAGGTCGGGGAAAGAGTCTCATCCGGACTGTCAACATGTCCGTTTTCATCTGAGGAATTCCGCCTCCCACAACTTTCGGACTGCAGAGGCAGATCCCCCGGCGGTTGGTCCCGCTCCGCCATCCTCCCTGCGGTCAAACTCACTTCATGTGACCGGCGGGTTGGACCGTGCTCGGTTAGCTAGGTGCTAGCTACGTGTCAAGCTAGCCTTGGATAGCAAAAAACAACCGTCGAGTTTCCTACTAAATAATTCCAAAAAACACTCCGCCTGTCGCCCGGTCGTTCACAGCCTCCGCCTCCCCCGGAAACGATAAAGTCCTAAACATTTTGGGGAATCCGTCACTAATTTCGCGAGAGTTTGTTCCAGAGCAGAATGCCAGAGATCATATATTTAGTGGAAGATGGGTCACGAGCGGTGGATTCATGAACGCAACTGACGCAATTATGTTCCCATGATTCATTGCGATTTCAGTCGATGCTCTACTTTCCCATTGAACGTGTGTCTCTCTTATTTTAGAGGCTCTTTGATGGAATATTATTATATGTCAGGGTCGAAATTACATTTTCATTATTTCGAAATAGTGCAGTTCATTGACAATTCATTGTTTTGTACCATATTTTATTTGGGAAGGAATGTGATGGGACATACAATGTTTTAAGGGCCTGCTACACGTAAACTCTGGCTAACATGTGACCTTGCCATAAAAAAGGCTTATTAAAGCTACACCTGCAACTAATGCAGATACTAACCTTGGAAATGACAAAATAAATTAACATTATAAAATTGATTTAAAGAACATTTAACAAGAGCAAACACAACCAGGAGGATGACATACCCTACATTTCAGGGAATAATTCATATCAAAGTGATATTATACTTTTTTATTTGCAGAAGGAATAACTGTGTCTTTTGATGTAAATTTGAGAGGATCAAATTCCTTTTAGAAAGAATGTACAAATATCTTGAATCATGTATCAGTAAGGGATTCAATTAGGTTTCCTCTTAATGGTAATTGGTGATAAGATATGACTACCGGTAATATTATAACTAGTTTTCTTTCCCTTATATTCAGCTAATGCAGAGCTAAAGCTCTGCCACGCATGTGATGCACAAACCGGACGGTAGGAGGCGATGCAGGCACGACATCAAGTGAAAGAATAGAAGTGCTGTCTTGCTGTGGTGATATTTCACTGCTTTTATAACTTTATCTTGATCTTGCAGTTTAAATACTCCATAACACCCTGATCAAGCAGACAGTTACAACACACAGTATCAACTCACCAGAAGTAAATTAACGATTAGCCATCTGTTATTGTAATATACAAATAAAACTGAATTAAAGATGAATTCACATGCGTCCTTGGTGACTTGGCCCCTATCAAGCACACACAAAGAGGCAGCTTCCTAACATTTGGCCAATTTGTATGTACATTTTAAAAAAACAGTCTCTTGTTTTATCATTAAAGGGGCATCCTGACAGGCAGTATTGTCTGTCACAGAATATGTTACATTGCTTATACTGAAAACTCACAGCTGTATGAGAATAGTAGAATATAAACACCTTTTCTCTTCATGCTTCACACAAAAACAGTTGTTTTTACATCGATATAAACAAATTAGTGGGCAATATTTGAGGGACGATACAATCTTTTTGCACACACACAACAAATAATGCAGATTATTAGTGAAAGAATATTCAAGTTTAGTGTAATTAAACTTATCACAGTTCACCACTAATTCTTTTAAAACTATCTTATCTACCTTATCTGAAATGCTCGATAAAAAGATGAAATATTATGATCACATTTTTATTGTTTCTGATGTGGTTTTAAAGGATTCCAGAGAACACAGGAAAAGTGTTTCCTGGAACAATCTCAGTGGAAAAGCCGAAGCTGGCAGCAAATAAAAAGGCAGCAAGAATCGAAACAGCAGCATCAGATCGTTACAAAGAACTCATTTCAAACTACAAAGCCAATGCAAACATCCCTCCAAGCCTCCATTAAAGGGGAATCAAGTCACAATCATAATGTGCTTTTGATATTGAATTTGCAGTGAAGCTGTGAACTTTAGTTGATCCTTCATCTTATTCCGTCTCAACCTCGCCGCCTTTTTCTTTCACAAATAAATCTTACATGAGTGGAAAAACATGGAAACGCTGACATGCTCGGGCTTTTAAATGTGTAAAATATCATCTGTTTTGCATTATACACTGATGTATGTGGGACAATCTGCTCCAGCACCGACTCCTCTCGGATATGAAGTACTGATGTTACGCTTCACAATATTTTGTGTTGTGAATAAAAACATAAAACATTGTTATGAGAACAAATTTCCACTTGTGGAAAATTTAAGTACCGAAGGTAAATACACTTTTATATAACTCACAAGTAATGAACGCACCTTCTGCAGTCACTCATCTTTACTATGATAAAACGCTCTTCTTCACTGCATTTTATTTATTTCGGCAGGAATCTCATATGATGTACAGACATGTGGAACTCTAATGGCCACCCAACACCCTAATTGCTTTTGGGAGGGAAATGAAACACCTTACAAGATAATGCAACCAGAGAGCGCAAACGTCCGCCAAATTCAATGTGGAAAAAAGCATTCTTTTGCTATATTAAATGGATCTTCCCCAAAATGTAACGTGTTCTTCCTCGGCCCGTGCTGCACCCTTCCAACAAGTTCGGTGAAGATCTGCTTTTTAGTTTTTACGTAATCACACAAACAATCATAATGACAAACATAAACTGACGGTGACACATTGACCTTCTTGGCGGAGAGAATAAAAACACAAGCAGACCATCTTTAGAAATAAGACAAATATTAATATTAAAAGAAAATAATTGTTTATTTTATGGTATCATTGTTAAATTCTCAAAAAATAAATATATTTTTTCCTGAATCTCTCCTCTTATTTATATGCAAATCAGTTTTTTTAATACAATTTAGAAACATTAACCAAATAAAGAATCAGTTTCTGGTTCGACAGTTCAGACAGGGGACGTTTCCCCTACAATGAAATTCAGCTTACACATCAGAAGTCAGGTTCCTTTGGATTGTTTTGTCAATAGCTCCTCTTTTTCCAAAAAGAATCAGGTATCAGCTCGTCCCTGAGACGACACCTGCAACATTTAACTACTCTAGCATGTAATGATTAAACATGATTTCACACAAGTTAAATATTACTCTCCAGTTCCAGACCGAGGAGTTCAATGGATTGAATCAGGAGTTACACAATAACTAAAGTTAGTCTGCAGAGTCCACAAAGCAGCGGAGGGATTCCCTGTGTCACAACCACATTATATAGCATATCTAAGGATTTTACTTCTGCACACTCAAAAATAAATAAAAGTCATGCATCCTTCAATATTCAAATATAAATCATGTCAGTCTTTTTTCTTCAAATTTTCATTAGGTCATTTTACACAAAACCTTCCCACAGAATTCAGTTATATTACGTCTTTTTTTTAAAAATATTTTTCATCAATTTCTTTGGAAATGTTACATTTACCTTTATGAAGAAAAAAAAATCTGACATATTTCTAATACTTCTAGAAATATTTGCAGATCCACGTCATGCCTTCAGTTGAGCATTCAGATTTTTTATCAAAGCAAGAAATGGCTTTTTATTTACATTTGAATTGATTTCTTGTGCATTATCACACTTTATGAAGGAAATCAGGCATATTTCTAAACACAACATAACAGCACATCTGTTGTATTAAAGTGGTATAACTGGTCACTGTTTTAAATAAAGATATGATACCATGAAGAATCCTCCACATCATGTCGTTCCTCTACCAACAGGTGGCGCTGTAGATTCAAAATACACAGCAGGTGTTTGAAGACATAACCTGCAGTTTACTGACAAATATATGAATATGTTAGTCCAGGAACATCCCTGGGATGATTTATCTTCATGACTAGATATTAAAATAAATCTTAAATGATGCCACAGATCGATTCCAGCTGAAGGAACTCCACAGACTGAAAGTATTTTATGATTTATGGTATATTTTATCCTTCTTTGGGATTTGTTCTATCATGTGTGATCATCATGTTACTGTTGATCATTAGGATTTATTTCATTCAATTTTTTTATGAACATTTTATACTTTTATTGATATTTGTATTGCTTTTATTAGACATCTTTTATAATTGTAACTACCCATATCTATTGTTATTGTTGTCTTATATAATTAATGTTGTGCATTATTGGATTTGTAGTGAATCGCTTGTTAGAGCAGTCTGATAGTCTGATTGATTGATTGATGATTGACAAGGGTTCATTAAAACATAGGAGAACATCACATTACATGATTAACGGGACCTCAAATATCTGTCTGCAGGCCTGGTTATTATTTTATCAGACCTCATGAAGACCAGTTGTACTTTATGATGATGTATTTATATCTTCATCTTCCTTTGAACCCGCAGACACTCATGTCTCCGTGTCACTGATCAGCTCGACCCTGCTGAAGCTGTGCAGTGACTCGGTTCATCTGGAAGGGGGGTTGCATGGCTGATAAAGTGATGATGGTGCAGCAGTGGAGCAGTTTAACCTCCCACAGCAGGAGGAGGAGGAGGAGTGGCCATGACAGAAGGATGGTCCAGCAGATCGAGGCGGCGGCGGCGGCGCGCTGGGCCGTCACATACAAAGTTTACCGGAGCGGTGGAAGTCGACTTCTTCACCTTCATGCCAGCGCAGCGGCGACAGCCAGAGCCGACGCAGAGCCAAAGATCAGCACACAGCGGTAAGTCATTTACTCTGGTTCCACATGACTCCTCCAGCGGGGCACGTGAACAATCTTCTGTCCTGACAGACTTTTACGAGTCATGCTGTCCTAAAACGGTTTTCTTCACCCACCACCAACTGTCGGACCCTTGCAGGGTGTCCCGCGCGTAAAGGCGCAGGAGTGGGGACGCGTTTTGTTTTGGATAAGCTGATCCTGTTACTGTTAATCTGCAATACTGAATGTGAATGTGCAGCGACTTCAGCATGACGTGTGGTGTTGTTTTAATCTCAGTGGCTCAGCTAAAGCTGCTGCATCATGTTTTAAAGTTAAGAATCACCATATATCTCATCATTCCTGTGTTCAGCCTCTGAATGTTGGACTAACAAGGCAGTGACACCTGTACTCAGCCCAGCATGTAGTCAGTAGAGGTCCCTGCCAGTGTGCGTTGACAGAGCAGTGAACTCTGCTCGTGTTCCTTTGGCAGGTCAAACATCAGCCGCTGCTCCAGTGATCCGCTCCGCTCAGCACATTCACGGAGGAGATTTATCACACGCAACCTGAAGAGATGAGCGGCACGAAGAAGTAAGTGACATCAACCTGCTTTACAAAGGTGCTTCTTCCTGCTCATACCCGACCTCAGAGCTCCCCAGAGTGCGACAGAACCCACAACTGTCTGCGGTTGTTAGTCATGGAGAGGACTGGATGTGCAGGAGATCCAGGTGCTCTCCAGGACTGAGGAGGCTCTGACTGTCACGAATCCCTTCGGACCTTTCAAGGTCATTTCAAGTTTGACCATGTTAAAGTTTAAACACCATTATACCTGAAACAGCCATGTAATCACTTTACCAGAGTCATGCTTAAACTCCAGATTAGCAAGACCCTGAAGCCATCATGTAGGAGCAGTGGAGGGCGCACAGGTAAACCCAGTATATCCACCTCTTATTGTGTCAATTGACAGCAGACAGACTAACAGTCAGTGAGGGCACAGAGTTCACTCACAGAGTTCACCCACTTTCTCCACAGCCAGCAGCCCCACGGTAGAAGTATGATGTCACATCTGAGAGATCCATGGTTTTTGTTTTATGTGTTTTTAACTTGAGTGCCGGCAGTAACTCAGGGTGCTTCATGAGGACTTGTCATCACGGTTGTTTGTCAGAAAGCGACACCCAAAATAAATCTAGTAGTAGTGAACGTACAACAAATGCACAAGAGTCAGTCAGTAACCGTCTCTGTGCTAATAACTCGTCTGAATCTGTAATAATAGGAATACTTTTATCGGTTCTTTAACTGAAGATTCTGATGTAGCGAGGAGCCCTGACAGGAAACGGAGCAGTCAGCAGACTCACGCCTGAGGATCTGAAAAGGTTGAGGCACATTGGTGTCCTCATGTTATGAGCTGCACAGGAGGAAGAGGAGCAGGAGCTGTACCTCCCTGCAGGCCTTCCCTCCACCAACCATGGTTGAAATAATCATTTAATAGAACAGAAGTCGTGACATCATGAAGCATCACGACCGTCCCTCGTGTAAATTCACTCTTTGTCAGGTCTGTCCGCGAGACGACAAGCAACTTTTAGAAATGCTTGTTTTCTGAATGGAGTTCTGATCAGATCGTTTCCTCACAACATCTGTTCTGATGTTCGTCGCCGTGGCCCCGATGACGGGTGGCCAGCTTCAGCGTGATCAGCTGGTCCAGAGTAAAGAAGCGAAAACACTCTGACAGCTTGTTTCAATAAATCACTGCTAGTACAGATTTAAACAAATATTGCAAAAGAAATAAGGGGAGGAGCTATTTCTGCTGAGAGATCCGTCTAAATACTCCACACTGCTCCTTTAAATCCCATTTGAACCCTGCTCTGATGTGAACTCCATTCATTTAGTGTAAGCAGTGGAAACTTTCCGTGAGGTTTGTGTGACAATCACCAATCACCTCCTGCACGCTGTCGGGCTGAAGCTCCGCCCAGCAGTCCTTTAACTTCAGTCTCCTCTTTTAACCCGCTGACTTTCAGGGAAACCTGATATCGGATGACATTTTTTCTCCTTCATGGCACGAGGGATTGAACACATGATTGCATACAGGAAACAAGATACACACACATGGGAGACACATGTATTCATATCTCATGTGATGACGACTGCAGATATTGTTCACCACAACACCGAGCCGACGCCTGCAGGCGGTCTGATGTTTACATGCTTTGGACTCCCAGTCGTCTGTTGCAGCAGCTCGGATACAGTGAACTCACTCTGCTCTCCCCTACAGCAGATAGCGAGAGCAGGCGACATGCAGATCCATGCAGGACCTGCAAGGACGGGGAGAGCTGATACCTTATTATCTGCAGAGTGACAGACGGCAGCTGAAATACAGTGAAGAGTGCAGTGATAGCAGGTCTTTGATTAGTTGTAATGAGGCTGTTGAGCTATTGATCATCAATACATACAAACATATTGATGAAAGGAAAAGTCCACACGGAGGTGGGACACATGTCAGAGCACATATCGAGTGTGTCATTTGTATCTTCTCCTCCACCACCTCCTTCTCCTCCTTCTCCTATTACCACTACTCTTACTCCTCCTCCTCCTCTTCCTTCTACTACTAGTCTTACTTCTTCTCCTCCTCCTCCTCCTCTTCCTCCTCTTCCTTCTACTACTAGTCTTACTTCTCCTCCTCCTCCTCCTCTTCCTTCTACTAGTCTTACTTCTTCTCCTCCACCTCCTTCTTCATTTACAATTACAAACGTTTAGTTTTTTTCTCAAAAGTGTTTTTTTCTGACTAACAAATTATTTTTTTATCAACATTTTTTCTCGAAATATTTCTATTTTTTTGTCAATCAAAATATTTAGTTTTAATCAAGTTTTTTATCATCAAAATTTTCTTGTGTATCATTTTTTGTTTTCTTCGAAATTCTTTTTATTTTTTTTAATCCATAAGTTTTGTTGTTGGGGTGACTCAGGGCCTGTGAACACCGAGGCAGCTTCTGAAGAAGAGCTCATGTCTTCTCCACCTTCATCAGCAACACTTAGAGAGAACAAACCTCCATCAGGGCTCGTGGAAACAAACACATCTGCCCAAAGTTTAATTCTTCTCTCGGCCCTCCAACAAGTTGGGTGACAGTCTGCTTCTCAACTTGGAGCTTTGCTTTAAAGAGACGAACATAATTAAAACATCTGGTCCAATAATCAATACATCTGTTTAGTTTTCTTCTTCATTTCAAATCCTTTAAAGAGATTGTTGTATTCTTAACTTCCATTACAATAATCCTCCAGACCAAAGCTCATCATGCTGGTCTCATATCAAACATAACAAAGCTGAAATCACTCTGATTCTCCCTGAGGACATGAACTGAGAGGAGGAGAGGAGGAGAGGAGGAGAGGAGGAGAGGAGGAGAGGAGGAGAGGACATGAACTGAGAGGAGGAGAGGAGGAGAGGAGGAGAGGA
>CAAKHC010013735.1:112737-129129 GCA_901007825.1 Macroramphosus scolopax | reverse complement strand
CACATCGACTGTCACAATACTTCATTGTGTGATGACCATGTGGAGAAATGATCTCACGTCCCAGTGGGCTTCTCACTGTGTCGGCCTGCTGTTGTTTTCCTGTCATGCCTCCTTCATTTAATCCTGTCACAGTAGAAGAAAGAGATTTTTCTCTCTTTTCATATGTGTGACAGCTTCGTTTTGATTCTTCTGAAACGTCCCGCACGGCGACGGCCCACACGGCACTCACACCAAATATGGCTTTAAGATGAACTCAGTGACTGTTAATCGTAGTGCGTCTGCATACGTCAGTCTGCACAGTGAACCTCAAACATTCATAGAACCTTGTTTTGTACTTTTCCTGCTCCTGTGTGCTCGTTTGTTTCCGCATGAGTAGACTAGATGAAACTCATTTTCATGTGCTCCCAGTTGTAAAAACTCTGCTCTGCTCTGTTGTGTTTTCCTGTCTGCAGCAAATTGACTACCTAATCTCCCAATACGCCACAGCCAAGAACAAAGTCATCTATGACCTAGATAGTAAGTAGACCTCCTCTGTGCCTCCGATCGTGAACAAAGTGGACCCGAACGAGTCGCCTGGTTCTTCCTCTCGGTCATTTATCAGGCTTATTATGTGAATTTACCGTGTCTACCTCCATCAACTTGTACTCACAACACATTTTTTTTGACATATCTGGGTCTAGATAAGCTACAGTGGTGGTTGTTACGGAGCCTCCCTGCTGGATTCATCCCACTTCTCTTCTGCAGTAGGCAGTTTATTGAAGTTAAGACCTGCAAAACACTCGAACATACGAAGTCTCCTGATACCAGCCGACCGTGATATGATATCAGAGCAGAGAGCAGCGCCTGGGGAGGGCCGGCAGCAGCAAGCAGGAGAATAATAACTTACATAACAGGCTGTTATTCTGTGTTTTTACCCTGTGGATCTGATAGTGTGTTTGTTCCACAGATATCGGTCTGTTATTAGGCGGGAGGATACACGATCAGCTGGATAAGGAGGTGCATCCCGCCTTGGACCGAGTGCTCAACATGGCTGGAGGTTCGTTTTCATTTCCTGTCTCAGATACCATCAGTTTACTGTCCGACAGGGAGACGCTGCGGCTGCAGGCGACGGCGTTCAACTGCAAAACAATATCCTGGTTGTCCTGCAGATATATATTTATATAGACTCTGGATTCTAATCAGATGATGTGATTGTCTTTCTGTTGTAAATGCTGTTATATTTTCTGTGTTTTTAACATGTATTTTCATAATTGAATTAACTGGATATCAATAATAGTTTGGCGTGTTTTTGTCCCTTTTTATTTCATTTCTTTGTCGTTGTGAAGTGAAAATCGACAGAGCCATCAAAGGTAACAGTAACCAGACGTTGACCCGTGTTCCCTTTGACCTTGTGAAACTTTGTCGTTCTGATCCTTCTGTGATCCTTCTGGACCGTTTTGGACCTCTCAGCTCCCCGAGTGCCGTCTCGATGGACAGCACGCCGTCTGTACATTTAAAACTGCACTATGCGATTTCACAAAACAAGATTAGCGTAGAGTTCCCACGGGGACTGGCGAGAGCGGGAGAGGGACAGGAAGTCAGTCATTGTCCATGTGATGTCGGGCAACGTTATGATAATGAGGTTCAGCAGCAGCCAACAGTTTAGAGGAGATCTGCTCAACCCTGTAAACTTCTGGTCCGGGTGTCGCCGGTCCCGGTGGGAACGTATACAGTTAGGACACATGGCCCGTGATCAGCTACCTGCAGTGGTGACTGTCAACTGAAAACACGTTTGTACAACAGGGTTCGCTTGTCTGTTTCAATCCTGATCTTCTATCGATCTCCGTCACACATGAGCAGATGATATTCTGAACCACCACCACGGCTTCGGTAGCAAAACTAAATCATCAGTCTTAGTGCAGTTTTAGTGGCATCGCCTGACCTCGCCAAAACCCAGAAACATCCACCTGCACTTGGACGTCTCCCTCCCTTCCTTCCTTCTACTCCAACCCCCTGTGTTGACTAAGCATACAACACTGTATTTATGTAACAAGTCAAATTAAATTGGAGGAAAACAGTGGTTTATTGAACAAGGAAAGATGGAGAGATGATGGTGGGGGTGTGGGGGGGGGGGTGACGCAGGGATTTAAGTGAGCAGAGATAAGTGACCTGCCAGGCAGGCAGGCAAGTGATGATCCTAAGACACAGGAGAGGTGAAAAAACACAAGGCAAGGAGGCAATTAACTTAACAGAGGCGGACACAACGAACAGGCAGTGACTTGGAGAAGAACCGCAGCACTGCAGAGGTGATGAGAGGATGGAGCCGAGTCGGGGATCACTACGCCCACCTGGACTGACACTGACGATCTCAAAGAGAGGAGAGAAACAGGGGGGGGAACACGAAAACTAGTTCCAGAAACCGTAACCATGGCAGCGTAAGAATCCTGTTGAAGATTCTCATGAGAACAGAAATCCTGATATAACAGCAGTCGCTGGAAATGGACAGAAATTAGCATTTTCTTTCGACAATTTATTTTAAATTTGCAATTTATTTGGATGAAATTATGTTTGTAGGTGAGCAGAAGTCAGCAAGCGTATCATCTCTAAATGATTGGGAACAGTCGTGTTGATAACGTCTGTGCACCTGTTTGTTCTTCCGATCGCTGAGTCTGATACAGAACTTCAGTTTTGATTGATTGATTGATTGAATGCTTTATTTAGAAGGACATGGAAGCAGTACAAGTACAGTTCACAATTCAATGGTCCTCTAAACTGGATCGCTCATAAAAGCACAACGGCTTGTTTAAAATGAGATCCCTCACACATTCAAATCATGCACCCGTACAAGTGAATATGGTGTTTATGCATTAGTTGCATTGCATCCGTCCCTGTGTTCCCTCCCTGCAGTGCTGCTGAGCACCTCGTCATGTCAACACAAACTCACTGTTCTCCTTCGTACTCTCCTGCATCTTTTATACGTCCACGGGGGGAACAGAGCTCCGCATGCTGCATCCGGTTCAGTGTTAAAGTCTGCTGCAGCCCACTGAGTGACTGCTAACTAACACTGTGTCTTTCTTTTGTCTTGTGGTGCGTTCAGTTGTTAAATAAATACACAACTGGAGGAAAACCAATTCAATTCATATTTTTATAACATTCTTGCCTGCATATTTAGCACCACAGACACACGGCAGATCAAAGAGCTGCAGGAGCATGGACATACATATAATTAAGACATTAGGAGCCTAGAAATACAAAATATATACATATAATATATAAGACATTAAGAAGACAGTAAATTGCGTTTAAATGATGCAAAAACAAGAAGGATTATACAGCTGCAGTAAATAACATGTTAAGCGGATATTTAAATGAGCTGACAGCTTTAGCAGCTTTCGGTGTTCAGGCAGCTCGTTCCACAGACGAGGAAACGAAAAGCTGCTTCACCTTGCTTGGCTTTCGCTCTGGGAGCATCCTGTCCCAGATCACCTGCCGGGGTCTGGATGCTTCCTCTGTCAGTCAGAGATGTATTTTAGATGAAAGGAGGCTTCACGGCGAGGACGCTCTGGTGTTCTTCCCTACACATCAACATTTAAACCTGCGTCCTCTTTCCACGCAGCCATGCGGGAAACCAAGGAAGCCCTGGAGAACGTGAGCGTGTCTCTGGAAGTCCTCCAGGAAGGGACGGGGAAGCTCAGCTTCAACCTGAGCCTGGTCCGGATGAGCATCAACCGCACCCTGAACGACCCCGGCTGCCACGACGAGGAGTCCGACGCCACCTCCGCCCAGCTGTGCCGCAACATCCGCCAGTCGTTGTCCCAGCTGCAGATCAGCGCCAACTTCACACGGGTACCAAACACAGTGAAACGTACTTGAATGGTTGCTTAAGATATGAAGGGTTCCTTCCTCTGATGAAACATTATAACATGTCATGATGAGGAGACGGACAATTATCACTATAAACAGATCAATAAGTTACTCACCCATCACTGTATGTTCATCAGTGTTTCTTTATATTTCAGCTCCCCAATGTGAACGGCCAGCTGGAGAAGGTGAAGGACGTGTTGAGGACAGACCTCAGCGCCATCATCCAGAGGGTGAGCTCCGACCCGTCTTTTAGCCACTTGACGTGATGAGCTAACACATTCCAACATCCTCTCCTTGTCTTTTCTCCTTCAGGGTTTCGCCTCCCTGAACAACACGCCGCACATGGTGATCGAACAGACCAGAAGTGTTGTGGAGAGTAAGTACCAGTCCGTTTCTGAAAACACTTTTCTGAGTGCAAACATGTTAATTAAATAACTCATTCTATGCTAAATCATATATGAATGACTGGTTTAATATTCTCCTTGCAGCTCGTCATTGACAGCTCATGTTTAATCTTCAGTTATCTAGTTGGACCTAAATTCTTTTGTGCGTTTGAGCCTCATTATTTTATTTAATTTTGTTTGATTTAAGTGTTAAAATCAAGAAAACTGCTGCCAGGGTTTTAACAAGAACCACAAAGGCTGAGCACTGATAACTCCCTCTCAGATCCCCGCAGTAGATTCTGGTATCATAAACAATTAAATCCTGATTCAGCCACCGTGCAGCCATAAAGAGGAACAAACTGCCAGAGGATCTGAGACTAGAAACAGTTTGTAGGGAAGCGTACCGCTGCCACACCAGTAAAAGAAGAAGGGATCAGGTATGTTGGTGAGGTGTCTGTCTAGTAATCAACATGCTCTTTCAGATGTTCAGAGTTTGGTTGACGGCATCGGCTCCAACATCAGCAGCTTCTCCAAGGCGTTCCCGGTGCAGAGCTGCCTGTCCAACTTCACCATCTTCATCAGCCACGCCCACGCCAAGATTGAGGACCACTACCCTGAAATTGACCAACTGGACTTCTACAGGTAGACTGATGAGAGCGTGTCCGTAAATGTACAACAAACATCTGTACAAATACATAATCATAATACCTAAATCGTACAATCCTGCGCTCTGCGTGCGGCCTGCAGGTGGATGGGCTGCATCGCCTTGTGCTGCATGGTCGTCCTCGTCCTGGCCTTCAACTACCTGGGCCTGCTGTGCGGCACGCTGGGATACGACAAGCACGCCTCGCCGACGACGCGGGGCTGCATCTCCAACACTGGAGGAACGATGCTCATGGCGTGAGTGAAGCTCTTCACCCTCTTTACTTAATCTATACCACCACTGTGTCTGCTGCGTCACCAGACTGCTTGTTGCAGCGCTGATTCTTTCCACTCTGTTTCTGTCTGCTGTTTCTCGTCCACAGCGGCGTTGGATTCAGCTTCATCTTCTCCTGGGTGCTGATGGGCCTGTTGACCATCATCTTCCTGGCTGGAGGAAACATGGAGAAGCTCGTGTGTGAACCGTTTCACACTAAAGAACTCTTTAAGGCGAGTCGTGCAGCCAGCCAACGACTAAATATACAATAAGTGAACCTGTTTTTCAAGGATGCCTTTGCATCGAAGGGTTAAACGTCCTGTCTGTCTGATCCACCAGGTTGTGGACACCCCGTACCTGGTCCACCCGGACTGGAAGAACTTCATCCCCGGCTACATGTACAACGACTCCGACCTGGAGCTGACCGGAGAGACCTTGTACAGGTAAAACATCCGGCCGCACGTCCGCCACCTTTCAGGAGCTGTTCCCCTCACGGACTATTCCACATTTTAAAATTCACTAGTCACTTCCTAATAGTCAACCAGAGAAAGTCCTTAGTGACATTTTTTCAAGGGACCTTTAGCTCTCTCTTGAAATTGAAAATAGCTTGTGAGGCTGCAGCTGAATGTTAAATGAGAGAAAACTCACTGGACACAATTTAGTTTCACAGCAGGATTTCTTCTGTGGCCTCTTCCTGCCACATCTTCTGCTTGAGTGTGTTAACGCTCTGATCATTCATTTATTTTAATGTATTTTATTTATTTATATATAAAATAGAACAACTCTCTTCTTCTCTCTCTCTCTCTCAGTTCGTAGTCTCTCAGTAGAAACTAACACTGACAATGATGCTGTCTGATGAGGATGTGAGTGAAGTGTAACCATGGTAACTGATGTGCACATGTGCCGTATCATGACAACAACGACTGTGAAAGCCTCAGTCCAAACCCCTCAGGAATAATTGTCCAACTTAAATTGATTTATGCAGCCAGGTACTGGAACTTGCTTACCTAAATGGAATGCAGCCATCATTTATTATATGAATTATTCCTTTGCTTTTACCTGCTTTTACAAGTCAAATGTCTGCAGTGAAATGAGTCTATTATAATCTGTAGAATTAGTACATGATTGTTTTCTTTGGTGCAGGCTTTGGGCCAAGCACCCAGCAGGCAACTCAATATTTTAATTTCATAGATGGGGACATAAATGAGAGATGGAATTATTCACCCCGAGTATCTAATTAGCATCAACTTTACACAGTAGCCTGTTTCTCAGTGACTACATCAGCTTTCATCATCTCGCCCCTGTGAGAGGCTGCAGATCCTCGGTAACAGGGAGGGGCTGATCTGCATTATATCAGCCAACGGAACAGTGATGCTGCAACAAGTCGTCGCCCGTTAAAGGCAGTCAGTGTGTGCATTACGTGAGCCTTGTTTGCAGAAGTCTGAATGTTATAATGGATGAGATTAAGCAGCAAACCTTCCAGCATCGCTTCTTTCTGGAGGCCTGTCAGTGTGTCGTGTACTTCAAGTCCTGATCACTTGGTGGCAGCAAATAGTCGTACTCATCCTTTATTCCTCTGTCATGCCTGTTGTTTCTTTCTCAGTACCTGCAAAGAGAACCAAGGCATCTACTCAGCCATGCGCCTGGACAAAGTCTTCAACATCTCCACTTTCCTGAACACGACAGTGGTCAGTAAACGCAACACACGCCAGTCACCACCTCAGTGTCTTTGTATTCGTTTGATGACGCAGACATAAAAATGCAAGTTAATCTTTCATGTGCCTAAAACATTTAGGATGCTGGATGTTAAACTCACACTTGGTGCAGTGATTTACTGTCAGAGCCAAATGCACAGACAATATACTTGCCTTTGAATGCTACAAGTGGAGTACAAGTGTTGTTATTTAATGCTAAATTAATTAGCGTTTAATTTGGACATGTTGTTTTATGTTGGAGCTATCAAGCATCAGCACACAATTTAAGTTCGCAGCAAAGAATTGATGAGGTGATGTAAATGCAGAGCTGCAGCCAAGGATGATGCTCGCCGGGTTATGAGTTATATATAAATCCTCCCATCATGAGGATGACCTGCAGTTGTTCTTGGCTAATAATCCTCAGGTGTAATCCATTTATTATTGTGCATAAAGCAGTACGAAGTCATTAAAATGAAGCACCTAAAGGCCTTGGATACTTTTATCTTAGTTAAATATTTTCATGTTTGAAGTCTGAAAATTTGCTGTAGATGTTGTAATACCACTTTCTGCCTCTAGAGGCGATAGAGAGTCACTGCAGCACCAAGGAGCAGATGTTAATAAAATCTGAGCACAAACATTTAAAATTTATATATAAAAATTTAAAACAGTGACATTGAACTTTGTTTTTACCACAAGAGTCATGTGATGTCTTCAGGTTTTTCTCCTTGCGGTGGTTTTTACAGTTTACTAAGGATGTGGTGGCTCATCTGGACAGCGTGAAAATCGACCTGAGAGGAATCATCCTGTTGGAGGCCGAGGGGAAGCAGAACCTCCTGGACTTCTCAGAAGCGGGACTGTCGGAGACAAACTACGCCGACTACCTGGAGGAGGTGAGACATTACCAAGGAGAGACGGAGGCAAACAGATTCACAGGAGGGGAAGACAGCAGACTAAAGGAAACAGCCTTTTATTTCCTTTTCATTCACTAATGAAATACAATTTTCTGTTAAATCAACCGTAAATGAAAGAATAACATGCTTTGCTTCTTCTGCAAGAATGTGTTTTCCTCTCATTCCTACTTGATTATCTTCAGGTCAACAAAGGAGTCACTGTGGAGGACCTGCTGTCCTTTGCCAAAGAGCTGGAGGCCCAGACGGACCTCATGGTAGGAAGACGCCTTTCCTCTCAGATACAAACTGAGATAGCGAAGCGGTTTCACATCTTTTAACACACAGTTACTTCATTTGAGTATTCATTTAAAAAGACACCCGGGGGGGGGGATTTTTTGGTGCTCTTCCCCTCTAATGTCGGTGTGTTTTAATCCCACACAAACACCCCCTTTAGATACAGTCAGCTCTAAATATCTAATGGAGCTTGTTAGGGTTTATTTTAAAGATTGTCAGGTTACATTAAGAGGATTATATAATGAATACATAAATGAATATCTCTAAATATCCCTCTCTGCTGTGCCTCTTAGTGTTAACGTGCTCTGATAAATGATTCTGTTCTCCTGCCCGTCCCTGTGTGTTTCTGTGCTGCAGCCCAGAGGCCCTCTGCAAACCGCTCTGAAAGGCCACGTCGGCACGCTGCGGCAGATCAACAGCCAGCAGATCGTCCCCATGCAGCAGGCCATGGTAATGACCCGCCGCAGGCCTCTGTTTGCAGATGTTCGTGCCTGTCTGGACTGGTAGATTTAAAAAAAAACAACAACTTAGGAACATGCATTTGCCTTCATTTGGTGACTTTATTATAGAAGAGCTTCACAGTAAAAGAACCACTGACACGCTCAGATAGTCATCAGCAGTGTCTGACAACATCACAGCAACGACCCCACAGAGCCTCAACTCACAGAGCCTCCATCCACAGAGCCTCCACTCACAGAGCATCCACCCACAGACCCTCCATCCACAGAGCATCCATCCACAGAGCATCCATCCACAGAGCCTCCATCCACAGAGCATCCATCCACAGAGCATCCATCCACAGAGCATCCATCCACAGAGCCTCCATCCACAGAGCATCCATCCACAGAGCCTCCATCCACAGAGCCTCCACCCACAGAGCCTCCACCCACAGAGCCTCCATCCACAGAGCCTCCACCCACAGAGCCTCCACCCACAGAGCCTCCATCCACAGAGCCTCCACCCCACAGAGCCTCCACCCAAACACACTCAGACAATCTAAAAAATACCAGATTAATCCTTTAATACTTTATCCTTTTATTCATTGCCAGCAATGCAATGTATCGTTACTGTCCTTGTTTACGTTGATGCTTTGGGAACCTGCAGTAGGATTTACAGCTTCTATCTACCAGGCCAGTGATGTGCTCTGTTGCGTTTCTTTGATTTCTTTTTGTTCTTTTTCCACTTTCAACTCCAAGAAATATGTTAGAGCGAGGGTAAGCAGCCGTGTGTCCATCCTGTGTATTTAGTGTCCCATCTGTTATTTGAAACATTTGCAGAAACACTGTGTTTTTTTTATTTCTAAAGACTTAATCGAGAAAATGAATCTCATTTTTTGGATCATATTGTAGGATATCCAGTGTGTGTGTGTGTGTGTTTGTGTTGACACATCAGTGGAGGTAATTGACGTGAAGGGTTCTGTGCCAAAATGTCAACAAATATCCACTCTAAAGGACTAGTTTGACATTTTGGAAAATCTGTCTGTTGTCGTGGAGAGTTAGATGAGGAGGTCGATAGCACCCACTCGTCTCTGTGAGTGCTATCACTCATCTAACTCCAGTGTTTGGCCCCAAATTGTAAAAATGATTTCTGTGATTCTTTGATAGGAACAAAAACAAGCATCAATAACTTCATATATGTGGATATGTTCATTTTGGACCACAGTTCTTCAGCATGTGTGTAGTGGAAACATTGATGGTGCTTTCACACCTGCCGCGTTTTATTCTATACAGCAGCGTTCTACGTTAACGTTTATCAAACCTCTGTACAACGTTGCATCAATCACCCGTTCACACCGCCGGCTGCAGTTAGCGGTTCAATGCCTTGACTCCGACACAATCTCTGGAGGAGCCGGAGATCGAACCTGTGACCTTTGGATTACGGGTCGGCCATCCTATCTCCTAAGCCGGTGTGAAAGGTGACGCTGACGTCTGTCCGAGGCGCTCCGAACCCAGTGTGGAAACACTTTTTCGTATAGTTTAGAAAGTCAGGAAGTACAGCAATAAACAATAGAAGAAGAAAAAGACAAGCAAAACTTTTTCCTGCCTGCAGAGATATTATTTATGAATGACGAAGACCGACATCGAACTAGTGTTGAGTTCTGCGCCTGGAGCTGCCGATGTTGGTCGTGATGCTGCAAAGACAGTTCAGTTGCACTGAAATGAATCTGTTAAGGCCACCTGCACGCACGCCCGTCTACAAACCAGTCAGTGTCCAGTATACGGAGGTGATGATGATGATGACAGGACTCAGGTCTGTTCTGTAAAGTTGTTCCGTGCGCTCGGCTAATTGACAAACTTTGATTCGGACTTTCTGGTGTGAAAACTCCGTAAGTGTCAGTGTTGGTCTTGTCCTCCCTCGTGTGTTTGAACGACCCCTGACCTTTGACCTTGCTGGTGTTAATTTGTCTTTCCCATTTCCTTTCTGAAGAGCGCATTGAACCAGAGCATGAGGTTCCTGGAGAGGACCGCATCCGACCTGCCAGTGAGTAAACCATCCCGACCGTCCCTACCGTCTATAATCCGGATTTAATGAACCTAAATCCTCCTGATTCTTCCCCACAGAACAAAGTCTTAGCCGTTCTCGAAGCAATCGAAGCCGCGCAGTATCTCATCTCCCGGAATGCTTCACATCTAATTAATCGGGTAACAGCAGGATTACTTTCTTTATTTGTGTCTATTCTCATATGTTACTCACACCATGTCCTCGTCTTCCTCAGGAGACAGAGAAATACACAGCGACCATTGTTGGCTACTTCCATCAGTACATCGAGTGGGTCAAGACGTCTGTGAGTGTTCTTAAAGTCTTCTTTTGTGTGCAAGTCTTATGTGATGAGATTCATGTTCCAACCACCGGGGAGGTTCTGTACTGGCACCAAGACCTCGGAATGTTCTGCAAGTAGTAAATATAGAGTGGATGGTTTAACAGTTGCAGCCTCGGCTTTGTGGGAACAGAAGGAGGCGTGATGTTGATTTACTGTGTTGTGACGGAGGTTTTCTGTTGTTTCTATCTTGATTCCTGCAGCTCGCTATGGAGGTGGCACCATGCAAACCCTTCAGCAACATGGTGGACACGGCGGAGATCATAGCCTGCAACTTCCTGGTCGACTCCATGGTAATGATGATATAAGGACCCCTGTTCATCAAAGGATTGGAGCAGGTGTTGAAGAGGTTTAGGGCGGCGTAGGAAGAGAAGGAAGAGAACAGGGGATGGTGTGATAACTGGATTCTCTCCGAGCCAAGACAAGTCTGATTATAAAAGAGGTTCTAGATTGTAATTCTATAATTATTTCTTTCAACTTCCAACACGACAGATAATTAAAAATAGTGAGAAACTTACAATCTGATCCAAAACATACAGGAGTCAAAGGTTTGTAGATTCTGCAGCTGTGTGATATGAAATCAAAGTTTCTTCCAAGTACAAAGAGGTTCTAATATTAAAAACATTAGACTGGTTTCAAAGAACACGGAATACTAAAAGTAAGTTTGCACTTACATGTTAAGAAGGACATTGTCAGTTATTCTGAGAATAAAAACAGGAATATTATACGTACAAATCAAAGTTTAAACTGTAGTGTGTGTTTGTCCCGACTGGCGGGGTCAAAGGTTTCCAGTCCGTCCTCCGTCTGTGTCAGAAGGAAGATGGAACTCACATAATTTTTATTTTAGTTCACCAAAGTCCGAATATAAAAAAAAAAGAAGACAAAGATCCTCACATTTGCGGATGTCAATAATCTGTGGATCCACTCCAACACTTTGCCTCTTCTGTAGAACACGTTCTGGATGGGCCTCGGCTGCAGCGCGCTCTTCCTGCTGCCGAGCGTCATCCTCGCCGTGAAACTCGCCAAGTTCTACCGAAGGATGGACACGGAGGATGTTTACGACGAGTGAGTCCTCCTCCTTATTTTACTGCCTCTTGTGTTCATATTTTATGCTACAAACCATAAATGACTGTCTGTGTGTCGTCATGATAAAAGGTTGTTTATATGTTCTACTTCTTATCTTTCTTATTCTGACTTTTTCCAGCTTCTGAGAACTTCTGTGTTTCATATTCTTCAGAACCTCTGCAGCTTCTTAATTCTTCTTCTTCTCCTCCCTTTGTTCTTCCTTGTAGTTCCTCTGTTTCGGGGACTTGGCACTTTACTTTGTGATAACCATTTCTACTGATTCCATCTTCCATAATCCTTCCGGTGTCATTCCTCTCTTGTCACGCACGCACTCGGCACTTTACAAAAGCAACATCGACTTGTATGTCACGTCTCTTCTTCTGGACTCTTGAACATGAAGAACGTCCCGATCACTTCTCAAACGTGTGATCGGGACTTACAGAACTCTTCCTGGTGCATTTTGATAGCTGACCCTTTTTATGTTTGTTTGTTTTTGTTTGTATCTTTATAGCATTGAGACAATTCCCATGAAAACGTAAGAGAACTTCCACGCCTCCCTCTGCTCTTCTATCACCCTGTGCTTCTCTCTGGATCTTGTACAGTTTACTAAATTCTTGGTGCTGGTTCTTCGTCGTTAAGCTTACGAGTTGCTCTTACGGGTGGACGGTGTGACTTCCTGTCCTGTGCCCCTCACCTTTCATGAAGGGCTCTTTATTTTAAGGTGTAAATAATGCAAAAAAAAAACAACAAATATTAAGCTTTATACTCAAATGTTATCAAAGTTTGGCTACCCAGAAGAAAGCATTTCTACTCTACAAGTTTCGATCAGCATGCCATGTGTCTCACGTTACATCTTTCATCCCTTTTCTTTTCATTTGTATACAATATTTTGTTTTCAGTATGGAAATTGGTAATAATGGTTATCATAGTGAGCCCTCTCAAGGTATCCCCAACCCTATGATGACGAGGTAAACGTTATTAATCGCATATTTAAATCTGCTGCATGTGACTGGGAGCGGTGGCATGATGCTTGGGGAGGATGTTTATCACGTGCATATTGACTAGCTGGACACTCTAGTGCACCATCACACACGCACACAGTGGGAAGCTTTGATTAGTCCTGTCTGGAGTCACATGATCAGCTGACTCTCTCAGTAAGAATCTGTCTTCCAGTGCCCATAAAGATCAATACTCACTCCGCCCCCGGTATCGGATACCGATGAACAAGGTAACCTTTTAGCATCTGGAAGACACGCAGCGGGCTGTGCATTACCTTCGATGTAAAGCCCTTCTCGTCATTATCAAACTGCTCCATGTGAGTGACCCATTGTTGGTTTGCACACGGGGATCGATCCCCCGTCTCCTGCTGCAAAGTCGGGTGTTTGTTGGACCCATCCATCACCCCGACCTGCCGCCTTACGCCGAGTTAACTGCTGCAAATTGATGTTAAAAGCAGAACACATCCTTCTTGACCAGAAGGGCTGAGCATCACTTATTGGTATGTGAAACTTATTTGAAAGTCTGCTGCGTCTCATTTCGATGTCAAAAGTCGCCTTGTGCGTCGCTCAAGGACACAAGGGGAGGGAGAAGAGTGTCGCTATTTGACGTCTAGAGTTGCATGCTCTACCTATTTCTTGGCATCTTAGCGTTTGTCAAGAAACATCTGTATTGTGACTTTTACTCTGCTTCTTGTTTTTTTCCTGGGGAAGCCGCCATGTTACTAACCTGTTGCATGCTCTGCGTGCGCTCACGTCGTGTAAAAAAAAACACTCTTCCTGTTTCCTCTCGTTTAGAGTCCCCCAAAGTCCAATGAATGTACACCTGATCATTTTGTTCAGAGAGAGGCAAGCATGTCGAGCTTTGGTGTGATGCTGAGAATGCTGCTCTTTTGATTTTTCTCCTTTTATCTAACAAAACATTTAACTGCATGACATATATATACTATACTTTTTAAGTTGCATTTGATGTGTTTGGACAACCAGGAAGCTAACAGAAGCTAGCGGCAGAGAGCAAAACATGTAAATTAACAACAAAACCATCACCGGCTGGTCTTTGCCTCTGTAATTATCCTCGGCATCATTAAAACACATCGTCTTTGACATGACCCTTTTCTGATCTGCAAAACGCTGCTAACTATCATCACTCAAAGGTAAAACTAACAGTTTTTTAAGCATTTTTTAGCATTTTCAAGTCTCAAATATCAGTAAATGCATCGAGTATGACTGTAAAGGGGCAGTAAGTAATATATAACCTATTGATCTGCACTGGTAGACACAATAAAACAATGACAAAATGAAAAGCCACCCTTTTGTTTTAGGCTCACACCAGAAAACTGCTTTCAGACAGAACAAAACATACGTATTGCCCCTTTAACCCGACAATGCACTTCAGAGGATTACGTGTTCTGCTCTCTGCTGCTCGACCTGCTTCTCTTGCTACTCTCTATAAAGTCCGAGAGAAGCAGGTTCCGGCTTCACGAAACAAATGCTGTAATTGTCCATCCGGGGCCGTTAATGTTGTGTCCTGTGTGCCCCTGTGCTGGTAGCCTCCCTACCTATGACACGATGAACAGGTTCCCGCGGGCCTCGGCTCCTCCGAGGCACATCGACTGGTGACAGAGAGCCGGGGCTCCTGTTCTGGCTCCTGACAGGTACCTCTGCGTCCGACCTCCATTTCTCTAACAATATTTTGCATCTCCTTCCCTTCACGCAGCCGTCGTCTCATCTTGCTGTTTGCCTTCCATTAATCCTTCTCTCTCCTCTGTTTGTAAATCATATCTCTTTGTATGCTGTTAACATAAATCCTCTAATGCTTCTTTACAGCTATTTTTAGTGCTTTTCTGCTCACAGTGACTTTGCAGGGAAACCATCATGGTGAGGAACTGCTAGTTGTGGCGTGAACCATAAATGCCTTCGTGGTATTTATGTAACTGGTGACTGTTTAGTCAGCGTGCTGCATGTACTCATTTCCTCCTTCTTTACTTGGATGCTTATTTACAAAGCTGTATTCTATTTGTGCAGCCTCCTGATGTATTTTATGAATATGCATGTTTCCATTGAGCTGGAAGAGTTTGACATTTAATGACGTCAACTGCATGAAATATGTAGAAGCAATCACATCACTTCCAAATGGAAATCCATTTGCTTAAAGCACAATGCAGTTTCTGAAAGAAAACTCCTCATGGAGCATCATGAAAGCATCTTTTATTTCACAACCAAGCCAGAGCTCCATCACTCTCCTGAGCTAAGTGTTATAGTATGTATTGAATGATGCACTTCATAATTAAAAAAGAAATCCTTCTTATCTTCCCAGTGCCGACGGAAACTGGAACTAACATCCTGCACAGTAAGTCGGCTGTCTAATTTTACATTGTATCTGGCTGTTTTGTAGAATCAGTTGCAATGAATCCTGCAGCAGAATGAGCTTCGATTCCCGGATCAATAGTGCTGTTAAGATGTCCATTTAAAAAGCAATTTCCTCTTCTGATGAGTGTGAAAGTGTCCTCGTCCTCTTTAACAAGTGGCACAATCATGCCGAATGTGTTCGCTGCATTTAAAATGCAATTTCCTTCAAAGAGAAATCAAGAAAAAGAAATTTAACTGGTGTCAACATACCAAACGGCCTGTGGCTGAGGAGAGTTGTTAAAGCTGAAGATTGTTCCATTGTTATAACGTTTATTTATCTGTTTAATATATGACTTAAAAAGCTCAGTTAGCTATGTTGTGTAGGGTTAATACACATTTTACCAAGACTTTTCTAAGACTTTACTCAGAGTTTTCCATGCTGTTGGGGCAAATATTCATAACCGTACATTCTCTGAATGTATTTTCCAATTTCATGACTTCTCCAGGTTCCATACAAACCCTCCCTGTAGTAGAGGTGGCGATATAGATAGAGAATGTATAACGTATATGTCAACATGAAAATAGTACAATAAAGTAACAACACCTCATCCTGAGTTGTATAAAAATAAAAATATAGAATTCCAATCGCAGATACTCTCCAGATTCATAATCTACGAAGTAGAGTTGAGAAGTAAAGTCGAAAAACTTTTCCTGAATTGGTACAAAAGTTACTTATCAAAACTTCATCTGTCTTTCAAGCCATGAAACCTCGGACCTGACCCAGCTCATTAAGAAAGCTGGTTTCATCACAACAGAAGAACTCCCAAAGCCCTTCGGGTGTTCCCATCTTCAGTGAACAACTCTCCGACATCTCCTGACCCTCTCAGAAACTCTGCCTGCTGGACATCAAACCTTCCTCCCTCAGCATCAATCTGAGCCAGGCTCCTTCTTCATTTTTGTTTTCAAAGGACTGCTGTGTCTGCGTTTACATTTGTTCAGACAAAGAAAAAAACAAGCTGACAATAGATTCAGCAAGAGGACATGACAGAAACTGTGATGCCTGTTCTTTATTATGTACTAGTTTGAGCTTCTTCTTTTTTTTTTGGCTAAATAGTCACAGGAAGTTCGTGAGGAGCTGCTAATGG
>CAAKHC010013735.1:86218-97991 GCA_901007825.1 Macroramphosus scolopax | reverse complement strand
GAGGCCCAGCAGGCATCGCTGCTCTTTGTCTTCTGTTCACGGTCCGTCAGTGTCGTCCTCACAATTCAATGGTCTTACCGACAGCCAGCAGTAAATTCTCCAAATTCCCACTGGTCTCTCCTTCAATGCTGTCCTCTATATCAGAGCCAGAGAGCTTCTTGTAGGCATCGAACACTGTAGGGGAGACAACGGTAACACGGTAACAGTCGAATAAATGGGATAAATCTTTTTTAGTATTATATTGCAACCCATTAAAAATATGTTGGCAGCTCAGCGTTCCTTTGCTTTCTCCATTACAAGGACTTGAGTGTGGATAGGTGCCTCCAGAGCTACGGCAGCAGAACGTGGTCAGAATTTGTAGTCAGGGCTCCGACCTCATCAATCCCCGCGTGTGTTTACACGGAGTTATTAAATAGTGATGAGCACACATCTTAAGACTCTGTTGTCGGTAGCATGCAGGTGGATGCCGGGGAGGTTGGCGGGGCTGAGAAAGTAGGCGGTGATGATGATGCAGGGCAGCAGAGACGTTGACAGACAGACGGCGAGATGGGAAATAACTGAGGTTTAAATGGATTGATAGATGATGTGGAGAGTGAGCAGTGTCACATGTGTATAGCTGTGCACATCGAGGTGACTGCCTGAACCTGCTCGCAGGCATCGCTCCAATTAATGAAAGGTTTAGGTGCAGTTCCTCTGGTGGACACCAGATGTTAGAAGTCTTTGAATGAAGCCGGATCTTATGGCTCAGTTCATTCCATGTTTTTTGTTTTGTTTTTTGCTGGGACGTAACAGAAGAGTCGTTATCTTGGACATCTCAGTTGTCAGGTAACGAGACAAGATGTCTTACATGGATCACAGGATTCAATTCTCACCTTTCCTGAGGTGCTCTGTGCTCCTGTTTCCCAGAATTGTGATGAATTTTTCCTCATCTGTGCCAAACTTGCCTTCGCCAGCAGCATATAACTCCTGTCATGACAAATACATATAGCAGAGATGACAGCAGTGACGTAGGACCTCGTATTAAACAGCAGAGCAAGTGTGGTCTCTTGTATCGGACAGAAACGGTGGATCAATTGCCTTCCTTTCATCAAATCAATAAATCATGTATAACACGTGATGTAAATAACCTCTGGAACTCGCTGTGTAGTTCTTGCTTATTACCTTGGCATCTTTCTCGAGCTTTCCCTCGTCCACTCCCTCCTCCCTGCTCCCCTTCACGGCAAGACGAATGGTTACACAGACAGGTGAACAAACAGGGAGAAGAAGTAGGTTAGGCTGGAAGGAAACATGGTAATCCCTGAAGACAACATGATATACAGAGTGTCCCTAAACCGTGAAGATTACATTTCTGACAGTAAACTGAAACGCATTTGAGAAACCGACTTCAATGCATTACGCTGTCATTCCTCTGTCCCCCCCCCGTCCCCCAACCCAGAACCTAAACCTATCACGACTAAAAGCATCACCCGAGGCTCTCATTATGAGGAAAGGAAACATAAGTCTTCCCTGCAGCCCCTCCCTCACTACCTGCAGGAGGATCACCAGTAGCTTCTGATAGTACCCTGAGGTGTCACTGCAGATATCTTTCTCCAGCTTGCCACGGAACTCTGGAGGAAACAGGAGAAGAGAGGCAGAAGATTGCTTACACAACAGTCCTTAATGGCTGCAATCGACCCCAGTGGGCCGTCCTCGGCTTGCAGAAGGATCTCAGACAACGGAGATTTGATTAGTCCGTTAATAGACGCCGTGGCCTTTTCTTCTGCCCAGATCAAATAAACTGGTCTCTTTGCCTTTGGACCTTTATTGTCACAAAGGATTTTCCAGTTTGGTTTGTTGCAATCTAAAGCATGAGATAGTTGTTGCAGTCAATGCTGGCGGAAGTAAGAGTACAAATACCACATAGTAACAATAGTATGCTGTAAGTAAAAGCACTTCATTGATGCATTACTTACATAAATGTAATTATTTTCACATGAAATAAATAAAATGCTAAAAACCTGTAAACCCTATCTGTAATATAATATACAGTACAGTGTATATATACCATATAGTATTATCTGTACTATTCTAATTCAATATATAATACTATAATACTATACTATTGAAACGGGCCCTCGCACACGTGTCGGGGTGTGCAGCACTCGTCGTATTGTAAACGTCATTATTTGAACATGGATGTTGTCAGGCCGGGGTTCTGATCAAACAAGTCAGAAAATCTCTAGGAGGAGTTCGTTCAAATACAACCCCGGCAAATCCTAAAAAACAGATAAATCCAAACTTTGAAACAAAAATGACAGACTTCCTGTTACGTTCAGGTCATGGTGTCAAGAGACTTTTTAGTGCGTCTCGTCATGATCAATATGCCTACCAAGTTTCATGTCTCTACTTCCAACAGGCGTTTGGGGCACTTCTTTTTAAATCCTCTAGGTGGCGCTATCCAGGCAATTTTGAACACTCATGTACCACACCCATAAAACACATAATTTGTCACCAGGCCGAACACATCTGCAAGTTTCCATGACTTTTTGAGCACGTTTAGGTCGTCAAAAAGGCGATTGAAAGTGGGGACTAAAAATTAAAAAAAGAATAATAATAATCATTCCAGTTCCAATTGGGCCTTCGCACTGTTGTGCTCGGGCCCTAATATATTTTAGTGTAACTCATTCATTCATACAAAAGTAGGATTTTAGTGTTGTAGCTGGTTGACGTGGAACTAGTTTGTATTATTATATTATTTCTCCATTAATAGGTTAATTATAGTGTTTGTATACATTTTGAAAATCCAGAGAGACGCAGTCACATGTGTTTTAAATGATCATCAAAGTAGCTGTTGATTATTTATCAATCAACTAATCACTTCATCTTCCTCGTGTACACTGAAGGGTCGTTTCACTGAAGGTAAAAATCTAACTTTAACAGTTTCTAGCTTGTATATAAGCTAGAAACTGTTAAAGGGAGGTTCAGAATATTTACAGGACTAATGACAGGACTTCTCTGTGTTACACAAACAAAAAGGTGCTGCTCTGTATACTGGACGCAGTCACCAGGGTAAGAAGAACTAAAGGATCTGTAAGTCACCTTTCTTGTACACTTTGCTGACGTCTTTAATGTGCTCGCCGGTCCGGGAAGCCAGGATCTCAATCAGCACGGCGTCATCAGTCCCGGCACCCTGGGAACCAAACGGAGTGAAGAAACAAACGTGTTCTCATTGCTGTGTTACCTTTGTTTTCATGTTGTTTCATCTTATCTCTGGTTGCTAGAGAAACATTTAATTAAAGATGGGGTCACGTTAAATAATTCAAAAGAAGAATTGGTGCTCAGAAGTAATTACGGAGTGAGCAGTTTAAAATACTGCACTTTAGAGGATTAGCTGTTCGGTTGGCCTGTACCTGAAAGCTAATACGCTTCTCTTTGCTTTAATTAATCTTCCAGAAAAAAAACTGTCCGACAAACTAATCAGAGGGAACAGAAGGTGTGATGGGAATATCAAGTTCTGAAACCGTTTATTGAACATTTAATTCGCAAAACGTGACAACAAGAACAAAAAATGCTCAGTTTAATCTTCTAAATGTATCGAGGAGTTTGATGAATGTATTTTCCTTGAGAAAGCTGCTTTAAATGAACCTTGATTGCAACATTAAAATCAGCAGAGGTGAGCGTGTCTAAGGATTCAAAGCAGATTAGCTTATAGAGCCATCCTACAACACCAATAAAAGCTGTGATGAATGTGCTCAGATGCTGGTTGACGTGCAATCCGATGGATTTGACAAAGCATCTTCCCCCAGCACAGCCAATATGTGAGAGGGAGGCAGCAGTCCCATTAATACCAACCGTCCAGGGACGATAGGATGTGGACGTATCGTGAGAGACGCGCTAATGAGAAACACTTAACCTCTGACTTTTAATAGATCTAGAGTAGACACAGAGACGTCCAAATTATGAATACGACACCAGACATTGTTTTTATTATGGAGCAGGTGTATTATATGGCTATTGAACAGCTTGACTCCGGATATGTTTCGGTGTATTGTTGCATTCCATGAAGTTATGTGATTTCTGTAGAATTTGTTCCCAAGGCTGTAACTACAGGTAACTGCTGCTGATTCGGGGCCACTTTCACATGCATGACAAGAAAATTCAATAAATCCTTTGTGCATCAACCTGATTGCTTTCTGCCCTTGACTTTCTCTTCTCAATTCTAAGAACAATAGCCGAGTCGTTCGGCACGTTGACGAACACTATTAGGAAATTGTAAACTCACAAATTATCAGTTTCATCTCTGCTAAACGGACCAGTTGCTGACTTACAATGATGTTATTCAGGAGGATTCTTTCGGCTACTTAAGAGGAAAAAAATGTTAACAAGCTGACATTCCCATAACTTTCAATAAATGATACCCTTTTCATCTTTTCAAGGCTAATGTGTATGCTAACAGCTGCACGCTTGCACACCCAAGCAGACATTAGCAATATTAGCGTGTATTTCTAGTCAGCATGTCTGAGTGAGTTTCAGAGAGAGTGATGACAGAAACCCTTCATTAAAAAGAAACACTTGAGTTAATGATGCAAGTGGAAAGGTCGGTGAGGTGCTGGGACTCCAGAGACACCCTCAGGTGGTCTTATTCTGGCTGGCTGTAAACCATTTAGACATGTTCCAAACCGCAAATCAACAAGAAAGGCTTTTCATGTAATCAATAATGGCCGCTTTCCATTTCGGTGTGCCAATGCAGGATGCTGGTATCTTGCATGGTGGCTCATTAGTACAACCTTTTTGGGCACAATTCTTGGCACGTGTTTGCAGCCTTTGATAAATTTAAATGTGCAATGAGAAAGATAATTCTCTGTTTTTATGTTTTGGCAACTGATGACAGAGTATCTGTGCAAAACCCAACAAATACAAGACATCTGCACTGATGATTTCTGAACTCTGCTCATTATAAATGCAACAATGTAACCACAGGAGCTTTCATCAGTTACCTTGACAGCCTTGTGCAGTTGAGACGCATCGAACAGGACAGGCGGGGTCATCAAGGCCACGATGAGACTCTCAAGCAACCCGCCGAGCTCCGATTTCAGTGCACTGACCAAATCCTGCAATCAAATAGTGATTAATGAGGAGGAGAAGAAATAGAATAATAATTGCATTTGCATAGAGCTTTGCATCAAGCCAAGAAGGGGAGACTGGTGCTGTTGACTCCATTCAAAACTCTTGCAGTCACATATTTTGACTTTGTTTAAATCAACACGGTTCCTGGCTATAATCTGCTATCATGCAGAGGAAGACACTTGCTGAGTCTTAGATGTGTTTGAACTGATGATACAGAGGCGTCCTGCTGTACTGCAGATAGGAAGTCTTATACATGCAGAAGTATGACGAAAACACCTTCTATGGTTCCCAACTGGGGAATTCATTTCACTGCACTGCTGGTGTTTGTGGAGAAACGACAATCATAAAGAGATGAAGAAAAATGTATTTATATTTCCTTAAACGACCAAATAATACAAACAGCCTACTGACAGAAACACAAGTGACTTCCTAAACGCAATTTATCACACAAACATTACTGGGAGCACAAGCGAATGAAAGAGGTGGAATATGTTTATGCGAGTATGTATGTGTACTACAAACTCAGGGGACTGTATGATGTACTGTGCTTGGCCACTGCTCCTACATATGCAAACAATCAGATCTTTGTCAGCTGAATATATGAATATAATAAGGACCGTTCCATCATGGAGCTCAATTTCAACAGTTTTCATCTAATGTACCTGTTTAATTCTTCAGATGCGCCGAAGAAACGGTTGTCAAATGTGTATTGTAGATAACATAAATGGAAACACACTGTGAGCGGAATAAATAAGAAGCCCGCTCTGGTTTTTACTGACAACACTCTTCGTGGAGGTTATTGTAAACGAGCTGTTCTTGAGCGAGTCTCCTGCAATAATACATTTTATTCTGAGTAGAAGAAAAGCTGTGAAATGGCGATCAAAGCAAAGAGGCTCGATTTGACAAAACAAGGTCATTTTCCGAAATGTTCCAGCTGCTTCTTTGTAATTTTCCGATGTACTCTGTTCCGTCAACCCGCCTCACCCCTTATACCTCCGACAGCAGACGGCAGAATCAGAACCTGTGAGAATGCTTTTTAAATAACCTCCATTGTGAGCAAATTGACTTGCCGCTTTCAGTCCCCAGTCATAAAACTGACTGTGAAGTGGGACAGAACAAGTACAATGAGTCTTGTATAACTAACTGCTCTGCATCAAGTCCACGCAGGCGATAAGAAATTGTTGTTTCTGCCTGAATGAACATCGGTACAAAATGTCAGCGTTTGCTGTTTGAATCTTAACGACAAAGTAGTTTAGTAGTGGAGAAAGTACACAGGTCCATAAAATGCAACATTAATGCGCAATAATATAAAGATGGTACATTACAAGTACAAGTCCGACATTTTAAATCTGATCAGTCAAGCTGTGCGAGCAGAGGAGGAAGATGTGACCGAGATGTGCAAAGCAGGACTTGAGTTTACAGACTTGAGATGTAAAAAACAACGGCTTGGTCCCACCAACACAAAACAGCAACAAGAAATATTCGAACGGTTTTGAGAAGATTAATAGAGATACGATTTGGAATTATTTAGTTTTTTTTTTACAATTTCTTGAATAATTTATGTTTCCACTTAAACAAAGATTTATTTTACTCGAGTAGATAAAGCAGCATGAAATGGAAAAGTACAGGTCATGCAAAAATTGTACTTAAGAACAGTACTTTGGATACATTCCAACACTGGAGGCGGACATACCTCAACCTGACATTACTGTTCCTCACTAAAGAACCTCAAACTGTGTTTCTGACAGTATTAATATTAGGTTGATATGACAGCAGCAGAAGGTTCGTCGACCAAGATAAAGTAATGAACTAATAGACGAGAGTTAAGGACACTTGTGCAGATGTCTATGTGCCCCGAGTGCAGCCAGACTAACAGGAATCCAGGGAATGTTGGCGAGTGAGGACACATCGACTGACGTGACCTGTAACCGCTGTGACTGCCGGTTAACATCAGCTCTCTGATCCGCTCGCCTTACCTTTCCATAGGCCTTTATGTACGCTGCTTTAATTTGCTGGCGTTGATCGTTGGTACGTGCTGCCAGAAGCATGAGGAGCACATCTTCATCCGTACCTGGAACAGCAGACAAATTAAAGAAAACAGGGACAAGGGAGATTCAGTAGAAACACCAGCATTCTTTGGATTAAATCTACAATCAGATGCTTCATGACGATACATTGTCCTCTCATGAGAGTTTTAAAAGCATCGTGTCTCTGGAACCAAACATGCAGCACAAAGAAGCTTTCCTTAGCAGAACCTGACTGAGAACGATTGTCAGGTTGCTATTCACCCCTACATGAGGGGACGACCTCTTCCAGCAGGAGATCCAAAAGGATCGGCGAGGCTGATGATCTCATAATCAATAGCGCCTGAAAGTCACCAGCACCCCAGAGAAAAGGACTTAGACGGACAAACAAGACGAGGAGCAGCATGGTATTTCCTCTGAGGGATCAAAACCGACCGTGTGAGGTAATTATTACACAAAGCCCTGCTGAGCCGTTATCACAGAGGTTTACTTGGGTCACAACTGTTTGCCTCACAGTTAGTTATTGGAGTTCTATTTTTAAATTGTGGTAAGTATTCAGGATTCATTTTAGCTCGAGGGCGCTAAAAAAAAATGACAGGAAGTGAGAGTAGGAGACAAAAGGTGAAAAGGTGTTGCTGGCCAGTGGAATTATTTATTAGCCCTGCGCCTGATTGTCATCAGGGACAATTGATTTACACTAATGACCACACAAGGTTGTTCTGATTAATAGTTCCAATTTTCTATCTCCACAATTTAAACTAGATCAACTGAGGGAGGTAGATGAGGTCAAAGGTCACAGTATAATACCCCAGGCCCGAGCAGAGACAAAACCTGTTTGGTGCAATAGTGAAGTCACTGAAATTATCTCTCTTGCAGACGCAAACTACGTGTCATTGGACAATGTAAGCTTTCAGCAGCAACATTGTTCTCCTCTGCTGATAATCGCATAGTAAACTTTACAATGCCGCACCGACAACAAAGTATTCTCCGCAGACAGCGCACTTACATGCTATATATCGCTGAAACAAGGTGAACCTGGCCCGGCCGTTGTTCCATTTTGTTGCACTTGTCTCCATAAAACACAATTCCATTTCACTACAGATCCACTGACTGAACATGTGCTTCATATATATATATTAACATATATTGTCACTGTTTCCTAAAATGTGATTATTGATTATTGAATGAGTATTAAAATTATTTTTCAGTGTTTGAGATGCATTTTAAAAAAGAATTAACCTGACAGTTTCTTTTTCTTATTTTGTACTTGTGCCCCCTTCATCTGAATCCTCATTACTGCGGTGTTCTTGCACAGTATTTTTGGAGAGCAATTCATAACGTGAAGCATCTGTGTAAATATTGTAATAAAGTTTTACTTACAAACTTTGTTAGACGGAGACTCTCCTCTAATTAGTCCAAACATTCGGAGAACCTCTACGGTAAATAGAGCTTCCCTGACACCTGCATCGTTACTGTGCATTGCTTTTCTAGGGAGCAGACAACCGAATAACAGGCAGTAATTGTAAGATGATACCTTTTAAAACAAACTCTAACAAAACCAAATCAAGACTGTGTTGTGTGTTATTAGCAGCTTGAAGGATGTGTGAAAGGGGAGCAGACATGTTCGAAGTGGTCTGTCATCTCCTCCAAGCAATTAAGGACCTGACAAAGGCACTGTATTGTGCACAGATTTGAGTCTTTGGACAACAACTTTGTTGACAAGTGGAGTCCAGCACTGATTCCGAGGTAACTCACCTATTCCTTTCATCGCTCTGTGGAGTATGTCAGCATCGTGTTCGGCGTTGAAGTTGACGAAAGGTCTAACGCTGCCTCTGTGAGCCTGCGGGACGAAAAGCAACAGACAGATATGATAAATAAAAACATATTCTTTTCTGTATGTGTTTACCCTTGTTGGGGAACCAGAAGAATATGTACGGTATATAACAAATGTCTGTGCATTAGTTAGGAACAAGGAGATGTTTCTCACAGCGATGTGCACCCAGTAACAATAAACTGATGTTTCTACCAGACTCGTTCCGTAGCATTATCTGCTGATTCATTACCAACTTACGGGCAGTAAAGGAGCATCAACAGATGAAGACTGTTGCTGTGATTCAGATGATAAAATTAAAGGCTTACTGTTTCTGTGTTCTATGATGGTCTAAATAGTATTTCAAGGACTTCACACTCCGGTAGAAACAATTAACATTTTCATTTTCTCGCAGTAAAAAATGTATCATACTGACGTTGCTGCAAGTGACAAATTAGTTGCCGCACTATAAAAACGATGCTAGAGGCCATCGGGCAGCCGAATGGGGTTAAAACATTTTCTGGGACAAGCTGTACAACAGTACAACCTCCATCAAGTCAGGCTCCAGCTTTGTGTCACACAGGTAATTTAAGAAAACTGCCATTTCTCACTGGCAGGTGCTCGGGCTGCCCCCCTGGGAAAATGTAATTGTGGAAAAAACAACAGGCTCCGGACTTGTTTCTAACTGTGTGCAGGTGGGAGAAGAGAAAGGACATCGTCTCTGTAAGGCACATTTATGCAAAATATATAATAAAAACTCTCATTTACACTCATATTCACACAAACGTGCACTGATGGCAGAGGCTCATGCAAGGTGCCAACAGGAATGAACCACTAAATTTCCAATTACTAGACGGCCACTCTTCTTCCTGAGCTGTGCCCTGCACATTCCCGTCCTGTTGTCCCTCATGAATAAATAGACAGAGTAAAATAATGGGTAGGTCAGAAAGGAAGAATTAGATACTTTCAATAATCCAGCAAATTAATGTAATATATTTTTGAAAGCCTCATAAACACTCAAGTGTTTTCAAAGTTTAATCAAAGTCTCAAAAAAAACTAATAAACTTTTTACAGCATGTTTAAAAGTGCAGTAAGGAGACAACTGTCAGTTGATGAAATTGAAACCGGGTGCGGATACAATAGACACTTCATACCTGCAGTTTCCATGAACGTGGTAATACAATGTTGTACAAATTAGATCATCGTCTCCGCAAGCTCTCGTCACGGCTTTACATATTTTATTGAAATTGACTTAATCCTGATCAGTCAGTCTGAAGTCTTTCAACGAGCCTGAGAGGATCAAATTAAATCAAGAATATCAAATGAGGATACTCCTTATCTTTTTGTGTCAATGTGAGTGCAACACGAGTTCTAATGTTTTACTAATGAGTGCAAGTTCACATGTTCGCTTTTTAGAATCACCTAGAATTATTCACACATCAGGTTGCAGCCGGTGCTAATAAGAGATGGACAAGCGGAGGAGTTCATGGAATTCAATTCAATTCAAGTGATGGTTCAGAGGGGCATGCAAATCCGAGGCTGGTGGTCTGGGGACAGTTATTTATGATGCGCATAGTTGAAGATAGATCATGCGGTACAGGTCTCCTTCAAAAAGGCACTGACCTTTCAAGAGTGGCGACACACTTCAATTCACAAACATAAAGTTTGCCTTGGTGCCCTGGCATAGCCACATTTATCTGAATGTTGGTAATGTGCGCCAGTTATTTTAAGAATAGTTAGGGTTGCTGTTTTTATGTTTCAAAGCAAACAGACACTTACCATTGTTTTTGTTGATGTAGGACAACCCCTCTCAACTGAAAGAAGGTGGGAGGAACAGATCCTAGGACTGTGTTTAAAAAATGACAGATTTGGTAGATTATATATAACTGTATTAGCCCTTCTGTATCAATACTGATGCTACATGCAAGGAGTGTCTGTTCTTACCAACAGGTGTCTGCCGTCTCTCTTGCCTGAAGAAGCCCTTTACCGTCTGTCCTTTAAAAAGGGGGCTTCTCTGGAGGCTGCGGTGTCACAAAGGAAAGCGGAAAAGACGCCCTTCCTCATCAATATGCGGTGTTATCTTTCACTTACTGTCAGTCAGGACATAGTGCCCTCACTCCATCAGCTTGCTTGTGTGCCTCAATAAAGAGACAAGAGTTAAACGTTAGGTGTCCACGGGTGCTGATCATTGTTGTTATAGATAGTTGGACTATCTTCAAGAAGATATTAACCTTTTGAGTGTTTGTTATAATAAATGGCCATAGATTAAAAATACATATTTGAACAATCAAACTCTAAACCAGTGGTATTCAACCGGGGGTCCGCGACCCCTAGGGGGTCCACGGAGGTACTGCTGGGGGTCCGCCAACTTAAAAATAAAATAAAGGCAATTTTAACCAAAATAATATGTGAGTTTAATTTTTTTTAATTATTATTATTTGATTGAGATGATTAAGAACATGTCATTAACATGCAATAATAATATACTTTTGACGAAATCTATTTAGTCTACCCAGTCAGAAATTGGTTAATACAGTGAAATAAGCTGAATAAAATACATTTAAAAGTTATTATAAGTCAGGCTTATATTTAAAAAAAAAAAGGGGGGGGGGATTTCAAGTGGGGGTCCCTGCTCTGTTTTTCTCTCATCCAAGGGGTCCCTGGGCTAAAAAGGTTGAAGACCCCTGCTCTAAACAGTAAGATAACATTTAGAACAAGTGCAGATGATAATTCTATGTAAAGCATTAACTGATGAAAGACTAGACTTTATTCTGTTGATATGTCTGGGGGGAGAGTACTGCACTTCTTGTAACATTATTCTCATGGAAAAGCT
>CAAKHC010013735.1:49407-84199 GCA_901007825.1 Macroramphosus scolopax | reverse complement strand
ACCTCCAGTCTGGTTAAAAAGGCCAATCAACGACTCTTCTTCCTGAGAACACTCAAGAAGAACCACCTGTCTGCAGACATCCTCTGCAATTTCTACCGCTGTGCGATCGAGAGCATCCAAACGAACTGTATAACATCCTGGTATGGGAATTGCTGTTGCCGACCGCAAAGCACTGCAGCGGGTGGTGAAAACTGCCCAACGCATCATAAGAACTCCGTTACCAGCCATTGAGAATGTTAAAAAAAACGATGCTTACACCGGCCCGCAGCATCCTGAAGGACCCCTCACATCCTGCCAATAGACTTTTCCAGCCCCTCCCCTCCAGAAGGCGCTTCAGGAGCCTTCAGACCAAAACCAGCAGGTTTAGGAACAGCTTCTTCCCCACAGCTGTCTCCTTACTGAACTCTGTCCCCCGCTGAAAAGTATACTATGTACTTAAAAGCACACTCCATAGCGCATCTGTAGATATATCTGTATATCTTGTTCACCAGTAACATGATACATCTGTATATCTGTTCATACTACATCTGTTTATTGACATACATCTGTTATTGCCCTTATGCATATTATTTATACTGCTCTATACTCCTTATATTGCACTATATTGTTTTTACCGCTCTATACGGTTCATGCTGTTTATACTGCTTATACTGCTCGCCTGTATATTGCGCTACTGTTCACACTGTTTTGCTATTACTATTTTTGCACATACTGTATATACGTATTTATTGCACTTGCTGCTCTTTGCACTTCTGATTAGACACTGAACTGCATTTCGTTGCCCTGTATTTATACATGTGTAATGACAATAAAGTTGAATCTAATCTAAAAAAAAAACAAAAAAACTTGCCACTCTCACGTCAATTAGCATACTGTGTGAAGCTAACGATAGAGCTAGCAGTGAAAGACTGTAAACACGTACATGGCTAAAGAATATACTGTAAAGCTTGTGTGTTCAATGAATGAGCTTTAAATGTGTCTTGTTCTTACCTTTGGACTGAGCCAGGTTAGCTACCCCCCTCCGGTTTAAGTATTTATTATAAGCTAAGCTAACTGGCTGCTCAAACTAGCTTCATATATTGTTTAAATGAAACAACAAAGTAGTGATCGATCTATTAAGCTGGTTGAATTCAAGGGGGGGGGGGGGGTCCCATCATCTCCGTTACTGTAAATACAGAAGTCTACAGAAGAACAGACCCTGTACCCTGTTAACAGCAGCCAATGTGACATGTCAAAGCAGGACAGTCACAGGTGTTCAAATTAATTATGGTCCCGCTCTAATTAGTGTCACAGCCGTTCTAGTGAGCCACCGTGCACAACACCAGGACCCGAGCCCAACTAAATGGAACCTGTCCATAAAGTTTACCCTGCAATGACACATCTGATTAGCTTCAACATAATTAATGTACACTGAAGTGTTTGTTTATTTTGTGATGACAGTGATGCAAATGTGAATTGCATTGAAATATCCACACAAGTCCTAATTTACTGTAGAATTTGAGAAAATGTAATCACCAATTATTTCTACACTCAAATATCTGCATGTGTGCTCTTGAATTTGCGTTAGATTCTGTTTTTACCTAAGAATAAATCCCAAATAAGAAAACCTTGGTCAAAATCAGAATCTTTGCAGAATGTTTTCCTTAGGCTGATGAATGACGCTCTATGTTGTTACCATGCAAGTGTTTACATGCTTTGCTGGTACTGTTAACATGTGAGGGATCAGCACTCAATCTGAACTGTAGGTGTTTTTTTGTGTTTCTGTATTAGGGCATCAAATGTTGAGTTGTAATTAACACACTCCCCTCAAGGCTAAAAGCCTATTGATTTTTCTCAGCCCAGATCATTAAAGCACAGCATCGCCACTGGCTGATTGATGAAAAATGTAGCACAGAAGAGTTATCAACTCACTCTTGTTTGGTAATTGCTTAAAAATAGCTATTTATCAAAAAGCATTTTGACGTGCGAGTGGCACACACACTGCTCCTTTCATATTTTTCATTGGCGACATGTCCTCGATAGCCCTCCTGCCAATTCACCAATGAGAAGAGGAGTGCAAATTGCCCTCCTGAATATGTTATGTTAATCAGCATGTATCAATAATCAAATTTTATAGACTCTTTTTTACTTTGCTAATTACATGTTTGAGCTTGGCTTTTTAATTTCATTAGAGAAATGAAAACAATTAGATTTTGCATAAGAAAAAATTGTCTTTTAATAACGGACCACCTCAGTTCAGGGAAACAGAACGCGGCAGCAACAAATAAAGATGTTAAAGAATAGTCAATTGTTCCTATGAATAACATGAACAGCGTTAAGCACAAGAGTCCATAACAAATCATTAAAGTCCTTACACAAGCTCTGCAAAGGTACATTCAAGCAGTCCCACAAGCCTCAGTCCTGGCAGTGATTTGGAAGAATTGTTCCATTTTTCACAACACGCGCTGGAGTCCCTGACGTATACAGGGCTGTCTGAAAGAACGGACAGGCTGCAGCATGGATTTCGCAACCGAGTTCCTGAGCTGTTTCATGAGCATCCAGAGAAGCAGCATCATGAGCATCAGCAGCCCGAGGAGCATCCCCAGGTACACGCTCACATTCCAGCCCCAGCCTAGTGATAGAGGCAGCGAGGTGGACGCCACCAGAAATTTTCTGGGAGCAGGCATGGGGTCAGACGGTAACCCACCTTTCCTGCACTTGGATCTTTCTCAGGGGTACAACAGATGCTGAGTTGTAGCCATTAAACAGGTATCCATCTATATTATAAATGTCCCATCAGTTTCCATGGTTTAATCCTCCAGTTAGGCAGAAGTGTGTTGTCTGTGATGAAGCAAACCTGCAGAAAGTCAGCATGGTCTTCAAGCGGCTCATTCTCCAGAATAAATGATTTCTCTGCAGCTGGGCTGCGCCCCTCCTGTCTGAGTCCTCACCCGAAGCCAGCCTCTCCATTTGTCATGAGAGGGAGAGACACCCTCAATGCCATTGGCAGATTTTCCTTCACTTAGAGAAATCAGACCACCAGGTAGAAAAGGTCAGCCCATGTCTGGATAGAAGCATGTGATCATGTTTTCTGTACACTCAGATTTATACAAAATTGCACCAGTTGGTCAAGCAGCTTCAACTGATGTAAAAGTAAATTATGCAACTGCAAAGATTTATATATTCATGCTACTCATCTGACTATCATCCCTGAAGTTTGAATATAGCACCACAATGGTTACTATACCATCAAGAAATAAAACCTGACAATTGAGATGCATGAGTAGGTCTGAAATCTCCTACCCTACCAGGACTGTAGAGCAATATTGTAACTGTTGCTAACTTCATCCATCAAGTGGACACTGGATCAATAAATCAATGATTAAAACCTTTGCATTCTCAATTTGCATCTGCACAACCAACTGACGCAATCTGGTCCTCTGCTGCCCCCTTGTGACCGATCTGAGAAAAAGATGTGGAAATTACACCTTACTTTAAATGAATTTTATTTACAAGAGCCATATTTTACAGTGCAGGAGATGTCTTAAAAGCTGCTGATTGCTCAGACACCGACATAATGAAACCGCTGACTCCATGGCAGATAGACGTTTAATCCGGATCCCACCAGGGCAAATATTTGTAGGTTTTGCCTTTGAAAAAGTGAACCTGCAAAAACAGCCCATCAGTGGAAAACAAGCCTTTTAGTTCAGGGTTTGAGTACATCTTAAGGTCTTTAGACACTGCAGCATTTACAGAGTGGTGTAACAAACCTTTACATTTGTTTGACTTAAAATGCAAACCATTGAGATTGCTTAACCAGCTAAACTGTAGCACCGGCATGTCAGTCAGTATATAAAAAAAAACATTAAAAAAACCTAAACATCTGCTCTACTCCAAGAAGAGCAGGCCATGTTAATTTAAATTGTGGCACATCATTTAAAAGACTGACAGGGGGGTCAACTCTACATGGGGTGGAAAGGAGTCAGTTCAGCAGCAGTTTGCTTGGAGCGTCAATGAGGGAAACCTCCAGGTACCTGGGAAAACAAAAACACTTTATAACACTTGTATTAAATTCAGTAATGGCCACTGGAGTAAATGAAAAATTATGTCGTGTGACTAGAAAATAGTTCTAGGTAACTTACTTGGGTCCCTTGTACTTCTCCCTGACGGACTGCTGAGCATGTTGAGGAGCACCGAGGTAAATCTGATGAAGATCCTCAATGACAGGCATCAAATCATCCAGTGTGTAACCAGTCATTTCTGTCAAGGACTTGGGCTGGAGGAAACAAATAGTCAGCCTTAGATGCTTGTGCACACAGCTCATTACCATTTAGAATCATCGGCATCACATCCAGCCACCTCAGGCTGATTTCTGCCCATAGAGAATCTGAAACTTACCCATGAACCACCAGACACTATGTTGTTTGCCAGGGTGTAGGCGGCAGCAGCTGTCTGGGACGGCAGGTACTTCAAGAAGGGCTCGGAGTCAACAAGACTGAGCTCCCCGAAGTACTGAAGAAATACAGGACAAGTTACACATACTGGGAGTTGAAAGCGGGAGGGGATCTTAAATATCACTGATAAATACATATGCTTCAAATACGCTCACTGGGTCTCACCATTGACAGACTTTCAACCCGTTTGCCAACTGCCTGATTGAGGAAGTACTGAGTGAGAAACTGGTTGATGGTGGGTGCAGCCAGATCAAAGGAGAGCACTTTCAGCACCAGATGCTCCATTCTTAACACTTGCTTCTTGGTGTAGGTGTCATCTGTGATGTACACAAACTCAGCAACCTCCGGGGGGTAGATTTCCTCAAATTTCCTGCAAGATTTAAAAAAAAAAAAAAGTTCAGCATTCAGTCAGCCTCCAGCTTTAACATTTACCATTTGAGCACAGATACTTACGAAGCCAACAGCATAGCAGCGGTCCCAACCAGTTGAAGTTTCCCCCTCAGGACAGACATCGAAGAGAGGAACCGATCAATGTAATTGACAGCCAGGAAAAGCGTTTCATTCTGAAGCTTGTACTCTTCCCCAACCTCGACCAGCCAGTCCACCAGGATGGCTCTCATGCTGTTGGTGATGTCCGGCTGCTTCTTCATGTAGCCTGCTTTGGGCCGGCATTTCACCTGTGGGACAAAACCTCTTGATTAATTTACACAAACAGGTCATATTTGATATATAAAGGCAGGCACATCCTTTCAAATAGACTCCCAACTGCACTTGAATGTCTCACCTCCATTTCCCTCAGATACGTGTGAATTTCAGCAGCATACTCTGGCACCTCATTTACATTGATGGGTTTCTCCTCCCCCTCAACCACAGACATGTCCATGGGAGAGTCTGCAAATGGAAGTAAATATTTAGGTCAGAGAAAATTAATCCAAGTTTCATACTGTCTGTAATACAAATATTGTGACCTAGTTTCAGAAAGATTAGTAATTAAGTCAAGTATCATTAATGTACCAAAGCTGACGTCCATTGTTGATGGAATATCAATTGTGGCCAAAGGCTGCCGAAGTCGTGCCACTGCATTGATTTCCAGCCGAGAATCTTCATCGATGGACGTTATTTTGACTATATCAGCCACATGTTGCTTCTTGGCACAAGCGCCATCAGGCTCATCCACATGGATCTGGAAAGCGGGGTGCTTGGAGGACGGTTTCTCGTGGCAGATTTTGTTGAAATCTTCATTTTTACAAGACAAGGGCTGTGATGACTCCTGGAAGCAAACACAAGATGGGATGTTTGAAGGAATCTTTGCAAAAAAGACAGTATGAAAATGTACAATGAAGCATTAAGAGTGTTTAGAATTAAAAAAAACTATCAAGCTCTGCAAGTAAGATTCTCTTAAATAGTTTAAAATGCAGCTGAAACTACAGAAACGTTCCAATAGGTTTCATTGGAAATAGTATTAATGTTTCATCATCCATCATGGATGTTTGTTCTCCCACAAATTCAGGTATTGATTGTCCAATTCAAGCAGTTGAACACAAAAGAGAAAGTTGGTTACAAAGCATTATGCTATTGGTAAAATGGCGGACAAGCTGATATATGCAAGTTAGCATATAAGCATGCCCGCGAGTTTGTAACAATACAATATGCTTTTAAACGTTAGCACGTGGTTGCATGCAGTAAATAAGTTATATATATAATAGCATGTTGATTATTGGAACGAGTTGCCTCCAAAACGTACAATAGCAAACACTAGCTTGAGCTACTTAGCATCGGTCACCAACCTGTTTAGCTCCGCGCTGGTTCGGGACTTTGCTCCGCTGGTTGTTCTGCAGGGCCCCCAGGACGGTTCTGTTTGCTTGTTTTGGTTGAATGTTTTCCTGGTTCTCTGCTGAAGCCGCTCGGGGTTTTAGCGAGCCCCTCAGTCTCGACATGTTTTCTTGGTTGTGATAGTCGTTAGCCACGCTGGGCTGTCCTCTGTTAGCTCCTGACATGTTTCCCTCGACACAAAACTCCCAACTGTTTCTAAGCTTACTGACCAACAAACGGCCACTGATCTATGCTCTTGCAAATGTGGTTAAAAAGGTTACAAAAAAAATCGTGGACAGCTATAACGATGCTAGCATAAACGTTGACGCTACCTTATCCAGGAAGAAGTTAAGACTATATCTCAGTTAAAACCAAGCGGTTGAGATGGCAACACCACTTAGATGCTAAAACCCGTCGAAAAATGCACAGTTGGTAGGTGCAATATTAAAAGCGATGAGATTTGACTAAGTTGCCATCATTTGAAATCCTTACCAACCTGAAGCTGCAGAAAAGGTGGCTAGCCCCGCTCCATTCACACACAAGCTGTCGTAGTGATGCTTTCTCTCAGTTCAAGTAGCCCGCGAGGATTGAAACTGACCAATCGCAAGCCGGTAAAGCAGTGACGTATTTCGCCTACGGGAGCCGGAAAAGCACAGCGCTCGCTTGATTACAAATCCTAAACCGGTTTGACCCATTTGAATGTAAAAGTCGTATGAGGAGAAACAGACGACACATTACAAACAAGCAGTTGGATAAGAAGAAATATTTTATTTAGGCATACTTGTTATTTTCGATGATCCGTTTTTTAAATTTAAAAATTTGCAATTTAAAATGGACGAACTGTAACGTTATTTACCATTTCACTTCATATAGATTTAAAATCTCAATGGAAATCTCTGATTCAATGTGTAACTCACAAGCAACTTGCACTTACAATCCTGTCAACGTGTTCATTACTTTTTCCACGTCTGTAAACAAGTGATTTGATGTTTTATTTGCCTTTATGCATGATTAGTTACCCAGATGTTACCCACCTTTTATCTCATTACAACTATATAGAAATACTCCATCCTGCATTCCAAGGTTTACTTAACTAATAGTTCAGACTAAACAAAATATACGAAGCACCCTTTTTGCAGTATAATAATCCTTGTCAGGGCTATTACACACTCAAAGATTATTTGGTTATTTTACTAGCTATTCCTGATCATTACCACCCCATGAGACAAATCATTCCAAATATTGAATGACTTTTTGTTTACATAAACGATTGTGTACAAGTCACAAAGTTATACTAAAAATATAGGAGTATATTACTAACCAAAATATTACCAACATTTTAGAGACTTTGAAAGTAACAGCTTTTGGTTTTGTGTAACGTAATGAACTAAACATACTGTTCATACTGAATGTTGAGTCTAAAAACACTCTTAAAATATTTTTTTTTATTTTAAAATAAATTAGTTGTGCACTACAAAGAGGACAGCTATACAAACATGTACTGTTCTGTGTCTGATAACCTCAACAAACAAGGAACCTCCTTCATCCTGACTAAAGTGTTTTTTTCATCACCACACTAGTTCTATAAATACCATCAACATATTTAAATATAATACACAGTATTTGAGAGTATATCTTAATGACATGTTATACACTGCTAATAACTATCTGTAACGAAACTTGTATTTACAATACAAAAATATGTCAAACACAGACAAACACTCTACATATTACACTTCGTTAAAAAAATCTAACAGGGAGTTCAAATCATAATTATCCAGGATCTCCAGCAGTGAGGACACCTTGGTTTTCACATTCCGCCCTTTGAACTTGAATTTATCAATGAAGAGGTCTGTGATCATGCCTACAGGAGGAAAAATATATATAATTACACCATCCAGCAAACTCTGATTTAATATCAAGAAAAGTCATCGGTTGACGGTTCAATGTGACTCTTGTATACCATAAAGCCTTTCAAGGTGCGCCGGCTGCTTCTTGTACTCCTCCAGGAGACTAGCGGACTCATCCAAGATGTTGCGATACTCTGCAATGAGAAAGTCAGCGTTCCCCTCGTGAACCTGGAGCTCCTACAAATTGTAAAGAAAGTGGAGGTGAGTGAGGGGGTTGGATTATATATCATCTGCCTTGAGAAAACGGATGAATGGTTCTCAACCAAAGGTGGACAGAAGCATTGTTTCCTCTACGACAACACTTACTTTAAGTGCATCGATAAGCTGAACTTTTCTGGCCAGCAGCAACTGGTACTCCAGTTTTGGATGGATCATCTTTAGCGTGTGGCTAACAGAGTCATCATTGATATCTGGAAACAAAGAGGCCAATTGAACATGATTCAATTTGTCACAGTTAATCCTGTCCGCAGGGATAACACAGTCACCTAACCCACCATATGAAATGTTCAGATTGATTTTCCGTTTGGTCGCCTCTTTAGATAGAACGTCACTCAGTATGGAGATGGTAGAGATGTTGTCGGACTTGAAGTGACCCTCACCTTTGCTGTAGTTGCAAAATAAAAGAATTATGAATAATTCAGATGTGCCACATCCAGAATAAGAGATGTAATAACAGCACATACAGTATGTTCAGGACTGGAGACACTCTGTTTCCTAATATTTACCAGTAGGTGGCTTCAAGCTGTGTTCCCAGGAATGTGTTATGGAAATAGAAAGTGATGCTCTCTCCTGCTGGAGTTTTCTCAGGCACCTCTGGCAGACAGAAAACCACCCACGAGTGGATCTCTGCAAAACTGAACTGTCCTACCAGACTGAGACTGTTCATGGGCCTGTAGAGAGAGAAACACAGATGTGTTGATATCAAACACTGATAAATGATACCAACGTCATAGTTCTCTTCACTTTTCTACAACAAAGCTTGAAAGGAGAAACGCGACAGCCTTTCTGTATGAAACATTTTAAAGGTTTATTTTAACATGTAATGATAAAATACTACTTTTAGGATATAATCATGTTGTATTGGCTGTTTTAGTTCTAAATCCAGTTCCTTCTATACTAATCTGAGACGCAACCTAGACACAGTTTTCAAATATGTTCAAGCCTTAGTCCGTCTGGTATTAGAGCTCTGGTCTTCACCTTTCTTGCTCTATGCTGTGTGTCCGCTGGTGAAGAGACAGAGGTTTTATCTGGTACTGGCGAACCTGGCATGTCTTGGGTTGTAGCCTTGGGGTAACATAAGCCTGCAGGGTGCCGTACTGTCCCTCGATGGATCTCACCTGCAGTTGTTTATAATCGAGGACACACATAGTTAATTTTACCCAAAGGAAAGTTGGTGCTGTGATTAAGGGTGGTGTTTATTTGTTGAGTACAACACATAGCCGAGTATTATCTGTGATATCAGGACACCTAGAATAAGACAAAACAAGGTCTACTATGTTGTTTTTTACATTTAAACATTGAGTTAAAGGAATATCAACCACTATGTGCAGAGGTTTGATGCAAGTGTTACCTTTAGCTCCAGTCTGGTGGTGTTGGCCTGACATCTGTATGTGGCCAGGAGGAAGTTCCCATTAGGCTGCTGGAAGAGAAAAAAAATGCAAGAGGGTCAGTAGAGCATGGGTTTGTGTGTTTGTTCTGTGTGGAAGTAAACACTGCTCACCTCTGAGTCGCATTCACTGAAACTGACGACTGCCGAGTTTTTATCCACATCCAGAAGGTCTATGGGTACGTCGCTCTGCATTGGAGAGGAGGATCTGTCAGTTTTCAGAGTTCCACATTCTCCAAATGTACCGTAATCACAGGCACATACGGCTTGGGTGTACCTGGAGCAGCAGGTTGTCGATGGCTGTCTGCACTTCCAGGGTGAGGCTGTAGCTCGCATCGTCCTGGCAGAGGTTGAACTTGTCATTTATGCTGAAGACAGGCACGGCAGAGACGGCTGTACTGGACTGAGAGGTCTGCTGGTATTGCTCGCGGCCCTGCACCACTTTGACCTGCAACTGCTCCAGCTCTGCCCTGGAGGGGAAGTATACGATGACTTGAAGAAAAGCTTTGGACTTAAACCATCAGACAGCATGACATACGCATCATTGGGAAAAGAAAATAAAGTATGAGAAACACAAGTTCATTACTGGTACCTAAGTGCTTCCACTTTGGTCTGGGTCTCTTTGCTCATTTTGATCTCGTCTCCAGGACCCACTTCAGCCTTCTGGGGCTCAGTAGTCAAACCAGTGACCCATCCTGGAAGAAGTATTGCCAGTGATGCAAAATCTACCATACATGTCACATCTCCTTCTAATACATCACTGTTCAATCACAATTGTTGTTAACTTCACAGTCCAAGCAATTATCAAGAATGAAGCCAGACAGGCTTGACAGGCAAGACAAGACAAGTGTGGACATGACGATGCATAAAATATTATTTATCCAACCTGTGTAGGTGGCAGTCAAGATCTCATCATAGGACTCCTTCCCCACACAGCCTCCCTGAACTGAGGTCACGCTCTCTGACAACACCTGTAGCCAGGAAACAGTAGAAATATCAACGAGGGAGCTCTGTGACCAATGTCTAGAATATCTTCTCCTAGAAGAAGAACAAGTTATCGTTTGAATATTTCATCACAATTTCAACTATAATTTCCTTAAGTGAAATTAGAAAAGAAATAACACTAGATTTGAATGCATTAGAGTTAAAGAAAAGAAGAAATTAATTTCTGCTGACAATTAAATGTATCTGAACCTGTTGCGAGATATTGCAAACGTGGTGGAATCGAGAGCATTTGTTGCATCTGTAAGTCAAACCAAGAAATCTAATGGAATGAATGAATTGCAATAGAAAGGTGTGAGTAGGTAGTACTGGTTTGATGGGCAGGTGAAAGCAACTCACATGCTCAAAACGTAAAGTGGGCTCATTGGCGCTGTCGAAACCGTAAACCTCGACTGTCCCGTCGTCTCTGCCCACCAGGACGTCGTTCACTCCATCACCGATAATATCGTAGGTGTCGATGCAGAGAATCCCTGATAGAAAGGTGTAACTTTGCAGTGAGGGCTGAGATACAGGCAGATACGAATTTAACACTCTGGTATGGCCCCATAAATAACATACCTCCTTTCTTTTTGTCGTTGTCAATCTCCCATTTGGTCGCAGCTGAGCTCTCTCCGATCTGAATCAACCCGACTTTTCCGTCTGTAGTTCCGTAGAGGATTTCTTCTCCTAAAGGAGAATTCTCAATATTTCAGTTCTGTTTGGCATAGAGTAAACTTAAGTATCAGTCTTCTACTTAAAGTCCCATTAGTGATTGGTAATATTTACTGACTCTCTGATGACATATGCTAAATTAAAGTGTGTTACATGGATGCAGATAAAAACTAGAGTAGTGCTCCAAGAGATATATCTGCATTTGATCCAGGAAATAACTAACTAGAGCATACTACCTGGCTGCAATGTCTCTCCCACACAGGGAAAGAGACAACAGCACAAACTTGCCTCCATCTTTGTTGTACAGTTCCAAGACTGATGGAGGGCCAGGAACTTCAATGTTGTAGGCAAGGTCAGATCCCTACAGAATTACAATCATTTGATTTGACTGGAGCAAGAAACCTCTAAATCAGAACAGATATTATATGAGCTTGGTCTACCTGCAAGACCCTGAGAACCCGATCTTGGCACGCAAGGACCGGGACAAGGCGAGCGAGGTTCTCTGAGGTCAAACATGTGATGTCATTGATTTTGTCTCCAGACAGGTAGTAGTCCTGGTCCTTGCAGTCACAGTAGTGGTTGTAGATATAACTTGCACACACAAATAGGTCAGCACCTGAGACATGCCTGGAAAAGAGAAACAAATCCAGGTTTCTCACAAGTCAGCTTTATATAAAAACAACGTCAGTATGTGAGAGAAGTGTTTCCTACATGGCGTTAATGCTCTCTGTGAGGTTTGCATCAAAAGTGAGGAACTGTTTTCCTTTCTTGGTAAATCCTCGGACCTGAGAACCAGAACAGACAAAGATCTTCTCCTGTGGAGTTCCCGCAGCTCCTCCCAGGTCCAATCTGGCTATTTTCTGTCCCGGAAGTGTTTTAAACACAGGCTGAAACACAAAGTCACGTTGCTTTGCATTAGAAAACCTCTTAATAAAATCCACTATCATTTACTATCTGATCTTTCAAGGTAAGAAAAGTCCCAACCCAAACAAGACACCCACCACTGCCTCTCCTTTCTTCATTCCAAAACAGGTAAGTATGCCATCGTGATCAGCAATAGCAACCTGAAACAAAGAGAGGTCCCAGATACATCCAGATAGATGAAACAGCTGTGGGACTAACAGACAACCCGCAACATAGCAAACTATAATCTGTTAAATTGTTAAACACAGACAGATTGACTATACCTTCTGAGTGGCCTTCTTTCCAAGTGCTGGGAGCAGCTTCATAGTTTTCTGGGATGTTACACCAACCTAGGAGGAGAATGAGAAATAAAGCGTTTATAATATAATGTAACACCCTAATAAAAACAAACTGCTACTTGAGGGAAATAGCATACAATCGATCTTATTTAAACAGAGAAGGAAACTAGTATGACACCGTAGAAAATACTGAAAACATTACCTGGATATAATCAACTCGATTTAGATGAACCTCCATCGTTTCTCTCCACCTGTAGTCTCGTCTTGGGGGAGAAAGTAAGGTACAAATCTTCCAGGAAGCTTATGTAGCTATAAAAACTATACCAATCACTAATGGCTGGTTGTCATCCACAACTTGTCGGCAACATTCCCATCAGAGGTCATGATTAAGACGACGATTTATTTGGAAAGACAGCCCGGGATTATCTCATAAAGAAGATTAGCTCGACGTGCTAACGTTAGCTCGCGAGCTAGTTGGCTAACACGGTGTCCTCGCACGGCAGAAGGCTGCGTTCAAGAAGGAAGCGATAAAAATGTACAGAGCGAATTAAAACAGGAAACAGCATGTTACAAAACTGAACTGAACTCCAAATTCCTCACAAATATTGGGTTCCAAAATTCCACTCGAAAGAAAAACTCGAAGTGACCGTTGCTACTGGCAACGTTGCTTCCTGTAACAAGCTGTGACACCATTGGATGAGAATGAAGTGAAGATGTTGATGCTGTGACATGATTGGTTGACGCACTCAACGTTTCAATAGACGAGAAGGAAGATTAGCTACAGTTGATATTAGCCGAACATGTGTATTATATAATCTTTATGGATGTGTAATTATTATTTTTTTAAGTTAACTAAAAAGCACTGAATTGTATATATACAGGAAGGCCAGAGTGTCTGCTGAAAGTGCTTCTCTTTACTGATCAGACCTCAGTCTGTATTGTCCTATGTGCCCTTCTACATTCAGTTTATTGCTCTAACTCTTGATGAAAGTTTCAGGATGTACGTACAGTAATAACTGAGCACATTTGTTGTCAGCCCTTAATAATTAATGGTATTGAGTATTTCAGAGTATCTAAGAAGGGTAAATACTTCAGTTAAGCAGTAATGATTTTAATATTTGTTCATAATGATGATTAGTAATCTTAGTAATTGCAAGAAATTGTTAGCCAAACCTCATTATACTTCTTCAATGTTTTATTGATTAATCTAAGATTTTGTCATAAAAATGCAGTTCGTCTGGAGGCAAATAAACACATTTAACATGGCAAAGAGAAATGAGGACATGCAATAAGCAAGACAATTGACGACAGCAACAGATGAAGCAAAGCAGTTTCCAAACTGAGAAACAAGGTCAGAATGCATTCAAAAGCAGTGACATTTGTACTTCCTGGATGACATGCATTGCACTTCTCATCCTAAATGCGAATCCTACAGCGAAATGTCTGGTACCTGAAAGGAGGAAATACAGCAGATGTTTGTTTCTCAATTTCAACCCCTATTTCGAACTACATATTTTTCACAAATGTTAAAGGAGTGAGTTGATGGCATGATGGAATACATTTAAAAGTTAGGCATTTGGATAAATCAAGAGCATCTAAAGGTTTTCATAAAAAAAGAAACTAGACTGAATATAAACTGCACATAAATCCCATCCTCCATAACCCATACGTGATTTAAAAAAGCATTTTAAATTATGTATATGCACACATCATTAAAGTTACTAATCTCAGAGTGTTAATCTTTCATCATAGAATGAATAAATAAGGACATTAAAGGAAAGAACAACAACAGATGATAGATACAGAAGACAGCTGATGCCTACTGTGCTCCATTCAGTGAACGTAACAAAGTGAGGGGTGTCCACCGCTTGAATGAGGTCACATTAAGACGATGGGAGGAATAATCAGCATGAGACTTCAGTGCATTACTGGCTGGTCTTCAACTGTACTGCACATGCGCAGAGGAGCTGGAGCACAGACTATTACGTTGATATTCAAAAAACAGTTCCTTCTGTTGATGGCATTGTTTGTCCCCCATCAAAGTTTAAGTCACATCCTAAATGGCGGTAAAACAAAACAAAGAAAACAGAATTTTTACAACGTGTTATCAGACCCCCGTGGGTGCGAGGCGGCTGATGAAGGCGATACTGCTCAGGCACATCTTCCTAAAGAAGGCAGGGCAGGCTGGCTTCATGATAAAGTGCTCCAGAAGAATCCGCAGCTCTGTGAACAGGGTGCTGTAAAAGAAAAAAAAACGGTGGTGCAGAGATGAAAGACATGCTGACCAGGGAATATCGCTGTAAGTCTACAACACCATGACAGTGTTTCATGCCAATTTCTTTTATTGATTTGGCCTGCAGGCATTTCTTTTGATATACTTCGTTTTTGAAGTTTACATCAGTTAGGGAAAGAAGGAATGATAATCTGGAACACACTGTTTGAGTTCAGTTAAGCTTGACTTCCAATAATCTGCTCAACAAGACTGAGCTGTGAAGGAGCCATTTGGGCTTGAGACTATATACAGCAAATCTACAAGGAATATTGATAAGCATCTTACCGGCAGTATGGGTTTCTTCTGGAAGTGTAGCGGAGAGAGAGGAATCGATAGTAAATGAAAGGTAGCAGCAAGCTTCCCTGGCCACTGTTGAGAAGATAAGAATTTCAAGTTTACAACAGTTGTCCATGATAAAAGTAGTAAATATGATTCCATATTAGAATAACAAAAAAATAATACAATCTTTGAAGTCCATCACAACGAGAAATTGGTGCTGTTGCTTTGGTAACTGAACATTCCCAAACCATCACAGCATCAACGATACAGATATTCTAGAGCAATAGCTAATATTTCAGTGAAGGTCCAAACCTGAAGAGCATGAAAATGGTGGCTGGCATCAAGAAGATCTCATTGCAGGCAATGAACTTGAGGATGTTCTGCTGATTGGATGTAAGTTTGTCCAAGAGGTTTCTGATGAACATCAGGCTGCTGGGGCCCACGGACTGCGGAGAAAGTCAAAATGTTTTAACGGAGTAATCTGCCAGCCAGAGCAGTTAGCTAAACATAATGATCAATCAGTAGCTCTTACTACATTTTGATGATGTATTTGGGTCTCAATGGCAGTTTGACTGAGTAGGTAATTAAAACTTAATTACGCCGTTCACGCTCCACTGGTGTGTTAAATGGTTTTGGTAAAACAGCTTTCTGCCATCGTCTTTAATAATAAGAAGTAAAAAGCTGTCTTGCACTTACATCAAGAACTTTTTTGGTATAGGTAGTTGCATGAAGCAAGGAGAAGAGGAAGACTGGGAAGATGCTCACTGGAGTAAATGTTAAGGATCAACATAAAGACTACTGAGCCTGTATGATCATGCAGAAATCCCATTATAGCTTGTAACGTTGCATTGTTGCACCTAAGACACTTTCATGTTACACTAATCCAAACGTTTAATGAGAGGAAGGCAGAGACTTTCTCCATATCATTTTTTTTTACTAATTAAGCATGGTTAAGCGCACACAACACCATCCACTTCATTTATTTCAATGTACTTTAGCGATGTAAAAGGATACTTGTGATGGGGTACGAGTTGACCAGGATGAGCGAGTAGAGCAGGTAATGGCAGCTGTCCTCCTGAAGTGCCTGAGCAAGGAACGCTCTACTCAACTGGAAGCGGGGAAGCCTCTGGTGCAAGCGAAGGGCACTGGTGAGAGCGTTCGCTAATAAAGCCCGCTGGTAGAAGTTTGCGGCTGCATAGGGTCTGAAACCCACAAGCAGTGACAATTATTAGGATATCTACATTCAGTAACACTTAATGATCTACATGTAAAAGGCAAGCAGAATGAAATCAGTGTGTTGATGTCAGTTTTCAATCTAACCAATGATTGCAAAAGATTGGCCTTTCACTAAGACACCGTGCACTTACCCCAAGACTGGTAGAATAAACATTATGGAGCAGTAGACGGTGAAGAGACGTGACAGCCACATTGCAGTTTCCAGCTTGTTACTCATTAAAAATTGCTGAGGAAGGATAAAAAGAACAGTCAAGATTTGTGGTAAATGAAACCTGAATCGATACATGTTGAATCTACTCCATCAGTTATGTGGATGTGTTGGAGATGCAGTGAAAGTCCAGGGTCACCTCTAATATTTAGCAGGAATGATGTGCCATTTTAGCACTTTAAATGATTGGATGGACCTTATTGAAAACAGTTGTACTGAAATGTAAAGGCCTTATGATTTCTGTTTCGCAGAAAACACAGGCCTGATCAGGGCACAATCCGAGAAAGGATTACCTCAGGTCAGAGTTCTTACATATCTGTTTAACTTCTTCATGCTCATGTTGGAGTGTACCATGTATTGAAGCACTTGCTTTGAATAAAAATATAGTGCAATGTTGTTTTGCTTGAAGAAATTTATGTGTGTTTCTGTTACACTGTGAGCTGAAAAGAGACGGCAGGACCAGCTCTTACTGCCCCATGTCCCACTGTACAACATTAAAGCTTTGGCTTGATGCATTTATGTTTTTTCCCACAGTGTTGATATTAATATAATTTTTATTAATTAATTTCAAAATGGTCTTCATATGTTCTGATCAGAAAATGTACTACAATCTTGAAACAGAGATCGAAGCAAAATGTGGTTGGTGCCAAACAATCTGGGAATAAATCAAAATGGAAAAACGGATTTCATGGATCTCTAAATCCATCTACACTGTGGTTCCTCCAACAGTCAGTATAAACAGGCCAAAGTGGAAAACAACTTAATTCAATCTAGTAAGAGTCAGCAGGCAAGATTAAATCATACCTCATGAAAGACCCTGCTGCTTCAGTTAACGCTGTCAAGCAAGGCTACCTCGATATTTCAAAGAAATTGATGTATCACGTATCACTGACTGGTTAAAAAGTTGTGAATGGAGTACACTTGTGTAGTAAAATTAATTTTCATACACTTCAACTTGTGAACTGCGTCAGTAAAGAGGCCATCAGAGTCCTGGCAAAAAAGAGATTTTTCAGAATGCAGAAGTAAAGATTGCTTCCTGACCTCTCCCACACCGAGGAATGACTGACGACTTGTACTATAATTCCCATAATGCAAACCAGTAGCATGTTTAAGAAGACCAGTCTGGTAAATGCCCATGATTATTTGCACGGAAGAGATTGTAACATACTTATTTTCACATGAGATCTGCACAGTACTCCACGTGTTGAGCATGTTTAAAGTTAATCAAAAGCCTGTTGAAGTGTGAGGAAATACTAGCAAGATGTAACAGCTTACTACAGGTCCTAGCTGGACAGGGGGGCTTTGTTGGTTGGTGTCTGCCATCTTTGGCGGTCTGCGTCGCTCTGTGTAAGAAAAAGTGTGACATTAGGAAACAATATTGACATGTCATACTGCACCAGAAGGAGAAAGTGCTGCCGTAAAATAAACTAGTGTCAGTCATGGGTCAAGCTTCCCATAGGCAGGGTTTATACACATTTTAACTAATAGATTTCCAGATTTTTCACTACTAAATTAATAGTCCTTTATAGAATTAGCAATAGGCAAGCTTTTATAACTGGTGTTCACAAATAAAAACTAAAAACAATACATTAATCAATTAGCCAGCAGAACTGTGTAGTTGTAGCTTTTCAGTCATGATGATTTGGTGCTTTTCTTTGCCCAATATGATTGAATATATTTGGTCTTTAACAGCTGCACAGGAAAAACAAATATTAAAATTTCAGGATTTTGTGAAAGTAAATGTGTGTTTTCCAAGTATGTAATGGATAACTGACTGATGCTTGTGGCTAACCACGGGTTTCCAAATATTCACTTATGTAACGGAACTAAAACCAGAAGAGGCTGTGACTTTTTATGAATTGACTCACAACTTCATTGAGACTAATGTGAGTAGGGAGCCATAAATGAACTATCGTTAATGCTAGCTAACCGGTATGTCCACCAGCCCAAGTGAACATAATGTTAGCCACATTAGGTTAGCACACCTAGCGTGCCGACGCTAATTTGTAAGTGATGTGTACTATATTTAAAGAGGAATAAAACGCCATAGGGAAAACATCCCACTACTTTCTATCAACGTGAATACGTTAAGACCGGCGTGTGGAAATAATCCGGTAATACTTTGTCGGTGATTTATTTATGCTAACGTCATGCCAGCTAACGTTAACAGCAGGTGGATCCAGAATATTCTGTTACTACCGTTACGGCTAGCATGTGAGCTACTGCCTTGGCTAACGTTAGCCACCTAGCCTTTCCCTTGATTTGGCGTCTCCCTGATAACGCTGACTAATAATAACTGTTTAAAGAAGCCTATTCAACATGAAGACGCCTGATAATATACAAAGCATTGATGAACCATATCATACCAGTGTTACAGCGTCGTACTGTTCTGCACAGTTACAGGATGCTAGTTTCCACTGTGGTCTGGATGGTCTCCACACTGAATGTAAATGATCAGCTGACCTTCTTGAGCTACGATGGGAATACGTCAGCTATCGCGAGACTTTAGAAGAACCTGCAAAACTGGAAAGGATGTTTTTGCTTATAATCCAAACATTTATTTGTAGCATATAAACTGTGCTAAGAGTTATTGTACCAAGGAAACGGTGCCATGAAGATGCTCAGTATCTTATCTCCATCTCATAGGAAAGATGAAGAATGCGCCTGCGCAATGCAACACCAACACTGGCAAATAAGCAACTGACTCTTTCTATGTTTTTCAATGTTAAATAACAATATTTCTTTATTTAAGACTGCTCTGCTTTCTCGTAAAATGTTATGGATATGTAATTCGCTGGGCTACCACCAGAGGGCGCAATCGGCCCGAGTATGAGACTGCTGCAGGTTGGCGTATAGCCCGTGTTGGATAATAATTTTAGCTTTAAGTGCACCTTATTTGGTCCCAACATGTTTTAAAATCTTACATCCGACTGCTACTGCAGCGCGTCTATCTGCAGATTATTGGCAAGAGTGTCGCAGGCTGATGTGTTTGCTGCAGATGCCATTTGAAAATATAGGCAGTGTAAGCACTGTAGAATCTAATTATTTCTTTGCAAAACCTAATTAGGCATTAAAAAAGGTTAACGCCAGCGCCTGAAACGTTTTTGTTTAATAATCCCATTACTGACGGCTCATCATGTATAAAATGCTTGCAGGAGGACACAAAGTTTCCACTTGTTAAAGGGAATCTCTGAGAAATAGTCGCAGATTTTTTGACACAAACTGCGATTGGAAATTAGGGTTTGTAGATTATACCGCGGAGACTCAGCGCACAGAGTAAGTAAAGCCGCAGTGTCCTGCCTTGCATGCATTTTCTCTTGTTTAATTGATAATTGTGACTGCCTGCTGTTGAAAAACGTTTTGCCTTTTTGCTTTTGAAATGTCCTATAACGTGTTGGGAGATGTAACCAAACGGCGGCGCACAGTGAGAATAGACCTTGATGATGATTTTAAGCGTCAGCTCCTCTCGGACCATTAAAAGTCACCAGAGAGCTCAAGGTGAGAATTTAAATGAGACAACAGTTTTAATTTGGCCCGACTGAGGAGGAAGTGTGCGATCATTTGTTGCATTTTTAAGGAGGAAGAACACCCCGAAATAACGATTAATAATGCAGGAATATTAAAGACGTGAAAGCTTAACTCCAAAGTGTATATATATTGATGACAGAATATTAAAGGTACATTGCTGGCATTGCATTGACTTTCCGTTTAGTAAACTCTAGTTTTCTGTCTTGAAATTGAGCCTTTTTGATCTTTTCTTTACTAGAAAAAATTGAGACTGAACCTCTCACGTAAAATTATACATAAATACTTCGTTGTCAGACGATGGCAGATTGAAAATGTTGACGTTCTCCTCTCTGTACTTTAGAAAGATCATGATATTATTATTATTAAAGACAAATCTATAATACAGATTATATTATAGTACCTTAAAATTAAATACAAATAAGATGATATTGCATTAATGTGGCTACTACAGTTCATTTCTTTTAATATAAGATGTTATTAGTAATAGTTGTTGGGATATTGAGGACTATTACTGCAAAACAAAATACATTAAGACTACCACAAAATAATTATAAAAAAACACCACCAACAACAATAATAATAAATAACAACAATGATAATGATATAATTTAGTCTGTAAGACTTTTCTGTCCACATTCTTAGACCTTTTCAGCCACTTTATTCCTCCTTCAGTATTTTCCTTCAGATCTTCTGCATCAGTTCTCAACAAAAAGAGAAAAGGAGAAAGTGAGTGACAGACCAAAGTGAGGGCGTTCTCAAAGAAATGAGCCTTCGTGTATAATCAAAGGAATGCACCTTTAATGGCTGTACTATCTCGGTCCCTCCATCTTTTTTTGGGCAAAACAAACAACAAAGGCTGTTGATGGGGATGAAAATCGGGACAAGCGAGGAAGACGACTGGAAGAAAGAGTCTGTTTGATAGGGAGGAAAAGAAGGACACGGTGCATTTCACTGAAACTGGTTGAGGAAACAATGAAACAGCAACCTTCTCAGCCTGTTTGATCCAGGAAGACTTTGTTTATGTTTTTACACAGATGTTTGCTGATGGGAAAAGATAAAGAACTGAAATCCCTGTGAATTAAGTCTGCAGGGTTGAGTTTGAAATAAACAGCAAAACAAAAAAGGCAGAGAAGAAAAATATACTGAAAAATGAATTGTGTTGTTGTAAATGCTTTTCAGCTGCATGCCGTGCAGCAGCAAGCTGCTGAATAAGCTGCATTATGATAAACTCCTGTTAAAAAGACTCTGCATCTGCCTTTAGTCCATCTTGTTAATTCAGTTGAATACATTCTTATCCAACTGAAGCAGCCTGGTCAGTGAGGGCCGTGTTGAAAGCAACAACAAAGCAGCCGTTCATCTCCGGAAAGAGAAAATGTAGGATGTGAAGTGTCTTGTGGAACAGAACAAACATGCATGTTGTTTTGTCTCACCAAATGAAACCTCGCTGCTCTCAAATTTATGCTGAAATGCCAAAATTCAACATGTTGACTTGGCGTATTCGGGCATCATTTGGTAAAACGACACCTGGAAAATTTGGCTTCATTTCAGCGAACTCTGAGACATTTTGCCACTTGCTTATGCGACATTGTCTGTGTCCTGTTTCCTGATGTTGACAGGATGTTGTGGGTCACAAGTTGCTTTAAGCTTTACCACTCTGATTTGACTGTGATGGCAGGATCTTGTCTTCTGAGCTGGAGCAGCTTTTACCCTGCAAGTCATCCATTTAAGACTCCATAGTTTCATGATGCCACAATACCTTAACTTCTTCATAAAGGTCTCTCTTGTTTGACTTATAGAGCTTATTCAGTATTGAGTCATCAGTCGACTATTCACTTGATTCATCGATGAGTTGTTTGGTCCTTAAAATGTCAGAAATGGGGAAAAATGTGGACGACTGCTCCCAAATTCCCCAGATGACATCCTCCAATGTTCCCCAAAGATAGATTCAGTTTACTGTCATAGAGGACAAAACAAACCAGGAAATATTCACATTTAAGAAGCTACAATCAGACATTTTGAACAGTTTCCTCTTAAAAATGGATTAATTGTCGTTTCATCTCCAGACATGAATACACAGACTCCGGAAATGTTTGAAGCAAATGTTTCATTATAAGATCAGGTGTTTCTGCAACGCTGGTGCAGAAGAAAACCTCCACAGAAATCTCGGCTTGAATCTTAAAAGTATTTAAAATGCTGAGTTACTTATTAAGTGCATATAATGTTGCTTCCTGTTTGCTCTGGAATGGAAAAGACTGTGTTATATTTTGTTATTATGAAGACATGTCAGAAAAGAGCAACGTTTAAAAAAGAAAGTGCAAAGATTATAATTTATTGTTTAAATAAAATCACTGCAAACAAAGGAACAAATATAATAGTTTCTTTATATATCAGCCTGCACTATGTCTGTTATTTAGTACTAAAGGCAGCTCATTCTGTTCTGTTGTTTTCTGTCGCATGGAGGGAATCTGATGCCCACAGCGAGGCCTCGAGCCAAGAGTCCATCGGTAGATAAAAGCCGAGCGCATCGAGCAGAAAGCTGACTTTTCCCTTTTTTGGGAGCAAAGCTATGTTTGTTTGTGGGCTGAATGGGGGCCTATAATGGGACTGATGGCATCAGGATTGTCACCACAAATGGTCTGGGCGTTCTGCGAGGCTGTTTGACAGAGCCTATTATGTCATTGGTCACGTCCCTCCACTCTTTGCCCGCTTGGGCTTGAATGGGAGTGAATTAATCAAATGGTTTGAGAGAGATCAGCCAACTTAATGCACTTTGTGTCAAAGTCTACATGATCCCAAACCCCTGGTTCCCTCTACCTGCACTGTTTTCATCTGACCATTATATCTACGAGCTGACTGAAAACTGTTCTACTGGACATTTAATGCAGCAACATATTTATACATTTATTCTAAATAATCACTTATAATTACAGTTTTATTGATAATTCATAAATTTAATGTCAGAAGAAGTTTTCTTCTTTTATTTAATATTCAAATATTGCACTTTTTTATGATATCACAGGCCGGTTAAGACTGCTAAAAGACTGCATGACACCTGGAAACAGCATATTCTCTCTATAAGTAGCTTGATGTCATATTATCCACTAGCAAGACTTCTATATCAGGAAGTCTGCAGTTAACAAATACAATTATTCAAGGTATTGATGCATTTCTAGAATAAGGCAAAACTATGGAAAGGGAACCTACATTCAGTATTCGGATTATTTCTGTGGGAATGAACCCTTCAGGAGTTGAGAGCACTCCACCTGGATGACCACCAGAAAGGCCCCTCAAAGGGAGTGGTCTTAATAAATCAATTATTGTAAATCCAAAAACAACAGCCACCACCATGTCTATTTTTCAGGAGGAGAAACGGTCCAAGTGGTCTAAAGTGAGGCGCTATATTGCTTCATCAAACACAATCAAACTGTGAATTAATCACCGCGCTCTGCGTTACAGCGCGTATGCATGAGCATTGTTTGGGTGTAATGGATGGCTTTAAAATTTGACGTTATTGTTTCCTGTCCTTTCTGGAAACAAATTGAACATTTATTGCATATATATTAAAAATTATACAGTCGTCGAGAGAGGCTGATGTCTCTTTTATTGAGGCGCACCGAGAGGTGAGGTCTCCCCGGATCAATTTCCCTGTCTTGTTACTCCCGCAAGAGGATGTTTGGAAAATGCCTGCACCGCTAAATTGATTCAGAAACGAATTCATAACTTGGGGGCAATTTGGAGAGACTATTTTATTTATTTATCATTTCTTTTGTTTAATTTTTTTTTTGCTTTGAGATTTTCCAAATCATTTTTTCCCATCATTTTACGCATCATGGAAACCGCGTTGTCCCCAGTTCTGCAGCCAAAGGTCCACCATATAGCCTATATTTCATCCTTGCAAAAAATGCATTTAATACATTGGGTTTTGGGTGGCTTCACAAACATAGCCATTAAGCAGTCACAATGCTTTTATTGTGCACTTGATCTCAAAATAGAGCCTCGTCTGACTGCAGGATCCAGACGAAGCTATGGAAAAGGCCTTGTCTTTGTCTGCCTACACGGAGATGAATGGCCCGTGTCAACCAGATGATTAGTTTGCACTATTAAATTGTCAAAAAGGAAGGATTTTCCCTAATAGTGCCTTTTCGTGAAGAATTATGGAATTCAGAGTTGTTTGCGACTGCCGGGGAACTTGCAGGGCTTTGCAGGGGCGAGGGCGAAGGTCAGACAGAGTTCTCAGCATTGCGTCCAGTGTGACACAGTGGGGACGTGGTGACGAATTCCATACAGGACCGGAATATGCATCTTGATATCTACAAGTGAATGCATGTTCATGCGATGACACTAAGATTTAATAAGCTGAGTTTACTCTTCAGTGCGTCCTCGAGGATGCGATTTGTGCGTAAAATCCGTGCGTGAATGCGCAATAATTAATCTTAAGTGTCTCCTTCAAAGAATCTTTAAGGAATAATAAAAGCCAAGCATATAAAGAAGGACGTCAACCTATTAACAGACACTTCGACGACAGAAATCAAACTTCTAGGCAATTTTAATTTCATAAACTGAACGAGCTGCACCGGTGCGTAATGTGCCCGGTACCGCTCGTTCTTCCGCTACCCATGAGCTGTCTCTCTGCAGGTCATGGTTGCCCTGCTCCAACATGGAAACCCCCTTCCATTCTGCTAAACCTCTATTCTAGTGCCAACGTTTTGTGTTAAATGTTAACAACTTGGCCCGATCTATTTAATCGCCAACAACAAATCTGTGTTGACTCTAACACTCGCCTCCATTGTGTCCATTATGCGCCTGCCCTCACTTGAAGATTTATGTATTTTTGATATTAAATTCCTTCTGTCATCAAGACTGCTCTCTTGTTGACTTTTCTTGACCTTTCGACCCCGTTCCCTAAACTTTCCCATATTTAACGCGGGACCCGCAGCCTCCCCCCGACTTCTTCTGCTCCACCACACAGCTGAAAGCTCTGTGGCTCCTTTTGTTGGCATGTGCTGTTTGCACTGTTCTTGAACTTCAGTGTGCTGCCATGTCCCCGTCCTGTCCTGCGAGGAACCAGCTTCTTCCCCGAAAATAACGCCTCATTGATACTACAAGCTCCCTGCTGTAGTTAATGTGCGGACCATAAATGGATAAAGACGTCCTAATTTGGCAGGTGTGATTATTTCTGTTATTGCTAACCCATCCTGATTCCCCTCTAAACTGCAGCTGTCAGATCCACGCTCTCTTCCCTGGATTTCAGTCAGCATCCATCCCGTGTTGACGCAGATTGACGGATGTCCATACCTCGCCATATATGACGTCCATGTCGCCTATACAAGCCTCCCTCTGGCTGCCCAGCTTGCTAATTAGTTAAACAAACGCTCCAACTAATGATCCCACTGGCCTGGTGAGCGTTTGGGTTTTTGTTCGCCGACGTTCACCCAGTTTTTTCCTGCTGGAAACTTGGCCCCGCTGACCCGAGCTATCACGGCGCTGTGGAGACGGCTGGACCGCCCTGTCCGGAGTCCAACCCCCCAGGGGCCAAAGGGCAGCGTCCAAAGCCCGGGAATGCCACCACCAGCTGCTAGCGGTGACACCACTTACAAAAGGGGCTTGGTGAGCCATCCTTCTATGGGTTGTCAGTGTTGTGACAGAGCTGGCCTGACATTTATTTACTCTCCAGGACCAGAAACTGCCCGCTTGGTTTCGAACACCCACCCAGAGCAGGTCGCCTCCATCACTTAGCAGCTGGAACAGGATTTATAAATGGTAACTTTGATAGATCAGAATAGATTATTCATCAATAGAAACAACTTCTGGGGTTCATATAGTTGAGAAACATCCCGAACTAATTAATTACTGACTAATTGTAGCCTGAATATGAAAGCAGCTCATGAATATGCATGAATTAATAACCATAAACAATAACAGTGTTTTCATCAAATCGATACATTAAATAACCACCAACCAAATTCATGTCTCACAACCCAAACTTTACTGTGATCAATAAAGAATCAGTGAATAAGTTATCTAACATCAACCTGCCATTACCTACAAATCCTATTTATAAAGGGGGTTGTTACACTAATGAACGTCGTGTTTACATGTTTTATTAGTGACGGTTTCACAAGTTATATTCTCCTGGATGTAAATACAAATGTTTATGTATTAGAGGTAATTGTTTTTCCCTGAAAGGGTGATCAGTTTCATTTAACTGATTTATTAGACACCGGATGGGATTCAGGCATTCACGCAGGATGTCTGACACGCAGTCCTCGAGCCTTATGTTTGTGTCTTTGTTCCACCTGGTGATTTATAAAAAGGGGGGCAAGTCAAACATACCACATTCCACTTAAATATGAAATAAACTCAGAATCTTATTTGTCCAGCTAGAGACAGGATGTTCTTGTCTCTCGTCAGTCATGTGACCACAGGTTTGTTCAGTCCTGCTCTTCCTGCAATCACACATGTTTCTTCCCCCCGCATGCAGCGCGCGGTGCAGTTAACACTGGCCCATTACACCTTGTCATTTGTGGCTCATGCTGTTATTTGGACAATGTTTGGCCATTTACCGACCCGCGTCTGCGCGCTCCGAGGAGGTCCCGACAGAAATGGATACTAATTGCGGGGACTGTACACTGCTGGCTGCCGGAGCGCCTGCAGGCAGTTGGAGGACCTGCTTGTCACCGCCTAATTGACAAGGGCTTGTCTGTCCTGGGAGCAGCTGGTCCTAAACACTGGCGCACAATCGCAATCTTGACACGGCCTCCACTCGCCTGAAGGAGTTTTGAGGGGAAACGCCGTTAAAGGGAGATTTATTGAATCTCCCTTTGGGTGACGCTGTATTAAGTACGCAATATATTGGCTTATTTCCGCGGGTGCAAAGGGGAAACACACTCCTGGTATTAATAAAAGAAGGTGCCAATTAGAGCAGACAGGGGACGTTTCTTGTGATATTATGAATCACGCTGCAAACGAGACAAGCGTAAATACAGGCGATGAGCGGTCGCGCAAATCGGATGAATGCAGGGAGAATGTGTTGCACCCACGGACTGAATGGTTGCACCAGCTGGCTCGCAGGCCAGAACAAGAATAACACCAACCCTCACAGTAAAATAATCTATTCATTATTCTGGCCTGGTTCTATTAGCCTTTATAGCTGAATGCATCAAGAGGGAAAAAGCCAACCAAGTATTGTTTTCGTCTGCAAATGGAAAAAAGGTTTTCCTGCACTTTCCCACTGCCTGTAAAGAAACGCTGCTTTTCTGGCCCTTTTGAACTGAAAATCGTGATTTTCTTTCCCCCTGGTGTTCTCCGGACGTGCTCTTTTCTTTCTGAGGAACAATAACAACACTGGAGCACCCCGCCGGTGCGCCACAGTTGGGGATCCCCCGGATTGTTTTGGACATCTTTGGATTTCATCAATCAAAATGACTGCAGTTTTCCATAAAAATGCTGAATTTGGTCCTGGAACCGAGTGGGCAAGGTAGAAAATACGAAGCTGTCCCTCTCGATGATAAATGGCCATCCTTTGATTGAGCAAATAGAGAAACAGTAGACTGGGAAACAGGCGAAGGTTGTTGGGAGAAGTCTTGCGTCAGATCGCAGAAACATTCGGCCAATAATAGAACATGAGACTATAAGCAGCCTTAAAAATCATTATAAGACATATTTAATGATCTTGTTCCTTTTATTGGCCACTATTAGAATAAAGAGGCTGGTTTTTTGTTTCTGTAGTACCAACAGCAGAATGACAGCAAGTCAATATAAAGAACCGCTGACAAAGAGCTGAGATGTCAAATATCATTCTGGTAATCTGAGACTTTCTTACAAACCACAACATGAGCAATAAACATAAAGGAGGTCCAGTATCCCTGCACCTCCTCCCAATAAAGGCCTGTTAACATGGAAGAAACCAAATCCCATTGACCAATATAAGGAAACCTAATTAACCAGCGAGCAGCTAGTTGGAGGAGACCCGGGATGGAAGCTGAAGAAATGCAAAGAAGACGTTTAATTTTCTCAAAGCACTTATGAATCAATCTATTCAGACGTCTCTCTAAACGGGCTTAATGCTGCAGCTAATTATCCTATATTGACATTTTGTCCCGCCTCAGGTCAGTGGGTCAACAGTCGGAGATTAATGGCACCTGATGGGACAGGGATTAACCCAGAGGGAGAAGTCACTGTAATATCGCTATAATTGTGAATTTATGGTCCAAGACCGATGATTTACAATAACGATTCGACCGATAGTTGATGACGATACCAAGGTTTTTTATTTCATTTTATTATTTGTTATTTCTGTCTTTATTTGCTTTGTGTCAAGACAAAAAAAGATAATAATAAAAAGTGTTTTAAGTCTTTCAACGCTTCATCAGACCGGCTTTGAATGTTGCAATTCAAAATGTTTGAAACAAACCTTTAACATCTCTCACATAACTACTGTATCAAAAGCCTTTGTAGTTATTTCGACCCACCTATGAGAAGTCTTATTACGTCGACACATATAAACAGATAAATATCGGCCCCCCTGCCATCAGTGAATGTCGTCTTATCAGCAGATATCGATGATCGATGCATCCCTGACGAGCTGCTGCAGGGCATCTTATTGTGACTCTGACTGTACCGTTATAAAAGCAGTTATAACCAATAACCAATACTGAGGTTGTTCTTAATATCCAATATCATATCCATATAATATTTATATTTCATTCCTTTGCAGTGACTTGATGTGGAGTTTTTCTTTCTTTTATTATCAGCATGTTGCTGTTTCCATATAGTGCATCCTTATGCAGACTTGCCCCCCCTCCTCCTCTGTTCTCTTAGATATAGCAGAGTTGACTGGCTTGTCGAGCTTGAAGAATTGTTTAATTTCAGGGCTCCGGCGTTTCCTGAGGTGAGGTCTGCATTGGCTGCTAATAGAGATCTAATTGATGGGCCGAGTCCCGTTTCCGTGCTCTCTGCCTTTATTGCGCCCCGGCGTCTGCTGTAAAATAGGTCTGTAATCAGATTCCGCCTATTCCTCCTGGAGCAGGATGAGAGCTCCGAGCTGCAGCAGAGCGAGATGGGGGCCAAGAAAAGAAAAAGAAATAAAGCAAAAAAAAAAAGAAATCGTTATTAAAAAAGTTAGGACTTGAGTAGAAAACCGACAGACTGTTGAAGCCTGATGAAAGAGAGAGAAGTGAGCTTTACGCCGCAAATTCTCCCTTTAAATTGACTCTTTTTCTCATATGACATCGCTTGTAATAAACCTAAAATATTCCTACAGACACTCCGGTTGTGCTTATCTCACGATGATATCCCTCTTTTCCTTTGGGGAGTTGTGCTGCAATATATCGTAAACCGAACCCGCCTTCTCAAATTCAGACTCACAGGATTAATAAAGCTCTTTCATAAGACGTTGTTATTGCCGCCGAAATCCTTTTATTACATTCCACAAATTCTTATACTATATGTGAGACTCTCGTTTTATGATCCTATCGAATACCACAAAAAACAAGAGGCAGGATTTTGTGGGTCCATCGCTGACCGGGGCCCCGAAACATATGAGAACATCATGTGAAAGGTTGACGCTGCAAAACATTCTGAGTTTTCATGGGGCCCAAAACTTCTAGCCGTGCCCCTGAGCAGAAGTGTTGTCAGTCAAATCAGGCTTGAGACAGGCAATAGAGTAATCCACTGCTTCTCTCTCTCCATCTCCTATAGAGCTTCCTGGAGGGCTGTGATTGGCCGCCTGTCCAACCAGCGATAGCAGCCCTGGAGCCGAGGATGATTGATGATGGCGAGGGCAAGGCCGAGCACTGGCAGCATAAAGCCCCATAGACGCCTCAATAAAGAGCCTGGCTAGTGGAGAGCCTGGGCCCCGCTCAATAGGGCCCCTCCGCCTCTGAGGACCTGAGAGGGAGAGAGAAAGAGAGGGAGAGGAAGAGAGGGAGAACGAGAGGTGCTCTGTTGTTGGATAATCCGTTTAGCTATCGAGCCAGCAGCCGTCTGAGGCTGGATAAGTGCAGCGACGGATGTGTGTGGGGTGAAAATAGCAGGGGATGGCTGGTGGAGTGCTGGAGGGGGTGCAGAGACGAAGAATATGGAGAGAGAGAGAGAGAGAGAGAGAGAGAGAGAGGAAGAGGGAGAGAGAGAGAGAGAGAAAGAGGGAGAGATTGATCATCCAGTCTCAGGATGCATAATAGGAAAAGGGGAAGTGGATGAACCGAACTGGAGATGAGATCCGCAGGCAGCTTTTCACACACGCTAGAAATGATCACAAGCCAAAAAAAAAAGTTGACCACAAGAAAGTGATTAATGGCGCCTCGTTGCCTGAACTGAGCAACTCAACCTCACTGGGGCAACTCCGGCGGCCATCGGCCGGCCTGCGGTGACCTTTGCTTCAGCAGATCAATGAGAGCTCGCTAGGTTGGATTCCTTCGTTGCCGCGTCCTCTGCTGCGGCCCTGTCGTAACCCTTCAGAGCACAGCAGCTCTGAAAAGCACAATTAGGCAGCAATCTGCTCCGACTGCACGGCTACACGGCGTCCTGCAGACCCTCCTGGCTGGAGTTGGCAGGATGAAGGTCCGAGACAGAGAGAGAGAGAGCGGCTGGGCATGTAGACGATCTTCACCCAGCAGGGTTCAAGATAAACCAAAGACGAGAAACGACGGCGTTTCCAGACCCTGCAGATGTTGCACTTTTTTTACTCTAATATATAAAAACAAGATGAAATCAAGACTCACTACGGTCTCAAATGTTGGTTGTACTTCGGTCATATGATGGACTTCATCTGTGTTGATCATATAATTATAATATATTCTGATGATCTTTCAAATAAGAGTTGATGGATATTGGTACCACTTTGTTGTATAAATGTCTTTACCGAAAATAAATCTACTAAAGTCACACAGCACTGCTCTACTTTCTTCTTTCTTCTGCACTTCCACCATCTGAGAATGTTTTATTCTCCCAGTTTCAAGAGTTCATATTGATCAAGAGTCAGGAAAACTTTCGGGTTTAAAAGACGCTCTCACTTCAAGTCGTTACAAAGGTCGTTCAGGTGTGAGATCACTGCATCGCTACACAATTATACACATAGATTCATGCTGCGCTCTTCTTTTAAAGGTATCGTTTGTATTGGTGCTAACCAGCGAGAGCAACAGTGAGGCGCTGTAGCGTGAAGGAGCCGCAGCTGTACCAGAGGGGTCGACTCATGGAGTTTACTAACCATCTCCCTCCAGGGCCTCACAGAGGGGGGGTGGCAGGGAAATATTGAATGAACCCGACTGCTTTCCATTAGCATTTGTCCAGAGCAGCGATCTCATTCTATCAGTCGCCACACAGAGTTTGTGACCACAGGGTGTCGGATCGACTGATAATGTGCTGCCCCCTAGTGGTCTGGAGTGTGACATTTGAATCGCTAGCTTGATCAGATGGGATCCAAATTACACCTTTAAATGTTTCATATTAAAATGTTTGAGGGTGTAAGACACGCTCACCTCTGAAATGTCCCATTGCGTAAACTTACAAGCTCACAACTTCAGTACAGTGAAACGCGGTGGCTCAGCGGTCCTACCATCGGGTTCCCCCGACATCAAAGACATGCATACCAACGTATGAGTTCACAGCCAGGCGATGAAGGTGTGTTGATGAGGAGCTGGCTTCCTGTCTCAGGACACACAGAACAAACAAAAAAAAATGATTTGAATTGAGGATTATTATCATTAAAAGTCTCCACAGAACACACCTGCTCAGGTGTAGTCTGAGGCTGCTCCGCTCTCATTATTACATCTCCAGATTAATCCCTGACTTTCAGTATTTACTAATGAACATAAAATGGCCTAACGATCAACAACTTATTGCTTTACAGCTAATTAAAGCCACACAATATCTGCGTGAGCAGCTCAAACGCGATAGGTTAACGAAAGCGCAGCAGTCAAACACGTCTTTATTGATTTATGATTAGTGCAGGGGGCTTATTCACGGGGTACCCATAACCTGATTCTGCCTTGGGTATTAATTGCCTAATTAGAGAGATTATTTAGAAACTGTTCCACCTGTTCCTCCTCTGTAAAGTTTAACATGCATCCCGTAGTCCCATTTCTAATAAAAATATAAAGTTGAAGTCACACATTATTTATAGAGAACCATTATATGTGGACATTTCAACACTTGTCAGGGATTTGACTCCCTGAGTTCCCTTTATGAGTGACCGGGAAACATCTGTTTATATGTGCAACACATCACATCTGCGGCACCACTGAAACGTCTCATATCTGCTGCTGTGTGCGTCGCTGGTGGGCAGAGGTTAACAAAAGGCCAAGACAAACCCAAGCCACCGGCGTCGGCCGCATGGGGAAATGTTGGCAGGCGAGCCGGAGAATAATCATAGGCTAATCTGATTTCCAGCTCTGATAATGGAGGCCCGGGCTAAATAAGAAAAAAAAAATTCCAGGCAAATTTGTGCAAATGAAAAAGGATTCCGCCTGACATAATGGTACGGTGCAAGGCGGCCTCTAATGAGCAATAATCTGTCTAAGAGCTTCTCTCTCTCTCTCCGTTGCTTGGTTTCTCCCTCCATCTTCATCTCCTCCTCCTCCTCCCCAACCCGAAAACTCCAGCTCTCATCGGCTTCTTCTCATCTCCTGAGGAGGTTTCATGTCACAGCTACAGTATGTGACACGTGTGTGGAAGAAAGAGGAGGAGGAGGAGGAGGAGGAGGAGGAGGAGGAACAGCCTGCACAGGAAAGATGTGCAGCCTGAACATCAGCTCAACGAAGCCAAGTTGATCTATTTTTGATTCCTTTGAGAACTGATACCACTCACATATCTCACATCTATCAAATGTGTCCTTTAAAGGGTTATTTCACCCTAAAATCATAACAATTCTTCCTCCCCAATGTTTATCCAATTAGATTGTTTTGATCTGAGGAGCAGGATTGTTTTAGATACGGATCTTCTCTTATTCATTGGCCACATTCGTCTTGTGGTTCTCAATAGAGCCAGAAAGAAAACCCAACAACAATGTCTCTTTCCTAGTGCAGCTAAACGCTAGTTGCCGATGGGGTTTGTGTGCCACCGTGTTTGTGCTGTTCCTTCATTTACCTCAGAAGATGACGATGAATGCTTTAGTTTTAGATGGGTGCACCTAATAAACTGAGCACTGAATGCAAGACTCAATAACAAGGTAAATGCACTTTCTGTTAGTCACTCAGGCGTGAACACGACAGTCAGGCCTTAATCAGAAGTGACTACTTATCTGTTAGGAAATAAATAAAACGAGATCAGGTCTATAATCATATGCATCATTTGATTCATTCCCCGTTGCCAAGCATAAAAACAGGTCTTCTCCAGATGACAACTGGATTTTTGTTGGTGCTGCAACAAATAAACCCTGTGCAGCAGCAGCAGCAGCAGCAGCAGCAGCAGCAGCAGCAGCAGCAGCGCAGCAGCAACAACAACCAGCAGCAGCAGCAGCAACAAGCAACAGCAGCAGCAACAAGCAACAGCAACAACTAGCAGCAGCAGCAGCAACCAGCAGCAGCAGCAACAACTAGCAGTAGCAGCAGCAGCAACAACAACCAGCAGCAGCAACAACTAGCAGTAGCAGCAGCAGCAACAACAACCAGAAGCAGCAGCATCAACCAGCAGCAGCAGCAGCAGCAGCAGCAGCAACAACAACAACCAGCAGCAGCAGCAAGCAGCAGCAACAAGCAGCAGCAACAACTAGCAGTAGCAGCAGCAGCAGCAGCAGCAACAACCAGAAGCAGCAGCAGCAACAGCAACAACCAGTAGCAGCAGCATCAACCACCAGCAGCAGCAGCAGCAGCAACAACCAGAAGCAGCAGCATCAACCAGCAGCAGCAGCAGCAGCAGCAGCAGCAGCAGCAGCAGCAGCAACAACAACCAGAAGCAGCAGCATCAACCAGCAGCAGCAGCAGCAGCAGCAACAACCAGAAGCAGCAGCATCAACCAGCAACAGCAGCAGCAGCAGCAGCAGCAGCATAAACCAGCAGCAGCAGCAGCAGCAGCATCAACCAGCAGCAGCAGCATAAACCAGCAGCAGCAGCAGCAGCAGCAGCATCAACCAGCAGCAGCAGCATAAACCAGCAGCAGCAGCAGCAGCAGCAGCAGCAGCAGCATCAACCAGCAGCAGCAGCAGCAACCAGCAGTGAGACAATTCTGCCTCCATGGAAAAATAACACCCCTCAGCACCCCCACCGCCACCTCCTTCCCCTCTCTCCAGCAGCAGCTTGGCTCTGTGTTCCTGACAACTTCCATAAATTATTGGAGATTTTCATATTTCAAATTTCATCTGCATTCATGTGGAGCGGCCGGGGCCCTGGCGGAGGCTAGCGTCGGGGTGTCGGGTGTGGAGGCAGCAGCCCCTTCAGTTGCAGCGCTGCCACCGGCTGCCTGGCTCCGTGGCCCCAGAGACCCTTGGCTAATTGAATTGCATCCCCTGATTAGATTATCCTTGCAGCAGCTTGCTGCCAATCTGAAGTATGGGTGCCTTCTATCCTACTTAACCCTTCTGCCCCCCACCCGCTGCTGCAGGCGCACACACACACACACACACACACACACACACACACACACACACACACACACACACACACACACACACACACACAAGGCAGAGTGCCCAATATATTCAGCGGCCATCAAAGTTGGC
>CAAKHC010013735.1:30619-49086 GCA_901007825.1 Macroramphosus scolopax | reverse complement strand
CAGCTTGCTGCCAATCTGAAGTATGGGTGCCTTCTATCCTACTTAACCCTTCTGCCCCCCACCCGCTGCTGCAGGCGCACACACACACACACACACACACACACACACACACACACACACACACACACACACACACACACACACACACACACGCACACGCACACGCACACGCACACGCACACGCACACGCACACACACACACACACACACACAGTCGAGGCAGAGTGCCCAATATATTCAGCGGCCATCAAAGTTGGCCAGTTTTGTTATTTTTCTTTTGCATTGTCTCGCCTTGTAAAAGTGGCCATCTTTCACCGCCTGGCCCTCACCACCACCACCACCACCACCACCACCACCACCACAGCTCGCTCCTTCCTCAACAGCGGAGCTCTGCAAACCTTCATTAATGCAAGTTTGTGTGTTTTTGTTTTGTGTCGCTTCTGTTCCGCTTGGTTTAGTTAAGTGATTGTGATGCCAACTTTTGAGGGACCGGAGGAGAGACGGAGAGACGGAGCAACACACAGGAAGCATCACAACAAAAACACGGAGTCGGGAGATTTTCATTTGATAGCTGCTTCATCATTTTCTGCAAATGTGTCAACAAACACTGTAATTCATTTGATGATTCTTTGAACCACTATTTTTATAAAACAATCTATGAACTGTTTAGAACCATTAACAGATTCAGTCATAGATTTTCAAATATTAAGACAAAAAAAATATTCAATTAGGAAATTATTTGCCATTTTACATGAAAATGACTTAAAATCAATTAAAACTCTTGCAAATGAATAAACCACTGCCTGCCGGATAATATAATCTCTTCATACCAAGCCTTAAAACCACTTCCAGCAGACAGCATACATGTCCTGCAGTCTGGCTGCATGACCTTTAAGTGACTGCAGACGTCACCTCATCACACCCCGTCCGTGTCCTCTGACGCATCGCCACGTCTCAGTTTTAGGCCGATGCATAACCCAGATGAATATGAGTGTTCGCCGAGGAAAAAAGGCATGTTGTGATTTAATTATCATCTATTGCTTCCTGTAATCACATCACACATCTCTTTTGAACAATAATCTCATGGTGAACGTCTGGAACGGAGCCCTCCACCCTGTTTATTGTTCTGCACTCCGGTAAAACACAATTGGATTTGAGGACTCAACTATTAGATTTTTTGCTCTGTCGAATAAACTGAAATCGTATTTTTGCGGGATATTATCAATACATCTTGGAGAGAAGTAACGAAGACCCGGAGTGGAAGTACACCCTGGGTGGAGAGAAGGGGAGGTGGAGGAGGAAGAAGAGAGATGAAGGATGAGGAAGAGCTGATGGACTTTCACCAACAGGCGAAGGGATTTATTGACATGCTGGGTTCAGATGTTTCACGCTGCTGTTTCACAATCACATCACAATTGGGAAATACTTTTTGAATTCAGTAAACATCCATTAATGTGGCAGAAGCATGTAAGGTGGAAGTGAAACAGGATCGCTGTTGAAAATTGTTATGGAGGACAAAAATAATGACGGTTTCCTGAGTGAGAACACAACTTCCCCAGATCAGGAAGTTTTGAAGTTCTCACATGTGTTTGTCGTCCTTTGACCCCCAGTTCAGTCGACTGTAGCACATCCATAATAAAGTTACATTGCACAGATGTTTCCATCATTCCTTCATGTTTCTACACTGTAAAAACAAGTTTATTATTTATAGCTACTTTATGTGTTTGATCTTGTTTTTATTTTACTTTATATATTCTATTATTAGTTTATAATAATAAAGCTACAATAATAATAATAATAATTATATTTCTATTTACACTATTATTTGTATTTTTATATTTTTTTATCATCATCATCATGATGATTAATCATTTTTATTATTATTATTATTACTATTATTATTATTATTATTATTATTAGTAGTAGTAGTACTAGTAGTAGTAGTATTGATTTAAAGCACTATATAAAAGGACAGATTTTACAGTCTCATACTGCCGCACACATGAGCCGGAGAAACAGGAAGTTCTGTTTGCATAGCTTCAGTTCTTAACTCAGTTTTATGTTTCTTTTGTTGAGTAAATGATTCCGACAGCTTAAAAAACAAACCCTTATATCACAGCTACAGATTTATTCTCACTCCAGAGCGATGCAGCCGGTCTGCAGCTTTTTACATCTGGTCCGTGAAATATTGATGACACACAGAATTTGAGGCAAACTAATAACTTTAATTCAATTGGTAAACTCAGACAGTAACACATGGACAACTGCACTGCAGACATCCATTGGATGTGATGTTTGGAAGGGAGAAGTGCAGCCAGGAATGCGTGTTTGAAGTCATCTCAAAGCAAAGAGAAGTTTTGGCGGTGTTTTGTCTTAGAGAGATTTAGGTTGTCACATCGGCAGAGTGAGTGAAGGAGTCGCACACCTGAACCAGGAGGCTGAGGATGCTCAGGCATGTGCAGATGTCCCGCAGCCTCCCTGCTCCTCCCAGCAGCCATCCATCCATCCAGCTCTCCTGAGTCACTTTTCATAATTATTGAATTACATTCCTGGCAACCCATTAAGCAGGACATTCTCTTCTTAACCACCTGCTCTTCCCCCCTCCTCCACCTCATTTTACGCCATCAATCTTTCAGCGTTACCGGAGCCCCTAAAAGCTTTCTGACTGCTCTATAATGGGGGACAGAGCGGGGTCAGGGGGTGCTGCAACGGGACTGTGTGCTCAGGAGCAGTGATGCCTCAGCATTCGGGGCGGGGAGTGGGGCAGTGGGACGGGGTGGCGGTGGCGGTGCGCGGGGCGCTGGGGGTCAGCCTGGCTGTAACAGGTCACTGACCGGACCTGCGGCTGGGAACAAGAGAGGGGAGGAAAACAAGATTGTAAGTGCGATTATCTCCCTCTACGTGCAGATACATGTTGAAAAAAGTTATTTAATTCTATTTCAGGTATTCATTTCCCAGAATGCCCTTTGAAAACCTCCAGAGGTCGTATAGACATGCATCCATAATAGTTTAATTGCAACGTATTTGTGTTTGAGCGGTTTGCAGAAACATACATTAGATATGATGATATAACTGCTCCTTTAACAGCAACCCAACAAGCCAGGCTGAGAGATTTTGACACTCATCCCCCGAGCAGCACTAACGTTTTGACATTTGGGTATTTTGACGGGTCGTGCTCTTTCCACCGTGTCGTCGGGGAGATTCCAGCCAAGTCAATGTTAAGTTAATAGTAAGGTTAGGTTTGTCTTTACCCTGCCGGCTTATTGACTCGCCTGTCAATACCTCTGCAGGGGAAATCCATAAGGTCTGCAAATGTTACCTCAACATCCGCTTGTGAGCGCGTGAATGTCACTCATTACTTTGTGATTTGAAAGCACTGACATGATATTTTATCAGACATTGTACAGATGAATATTGCATATTTTGCAGATTTTAAAAATCCTCTTGCAGACCTTTAAGGCCGTAATGGGATTAGCTCCTCTGCTACATATCCCGTCTTATTACTTTGTGTACTCCATCATGACCTTTACGATGTTTTCCTGCAGGAATTCTAACTGTAGGTTTAGGAAGACAGATATTAAAGTCAAGACTTAAAACTCAGCATTTTTCCCTGAGCGCTGGTCCTTCCTGGATGGACTGGTCGAGGAACAATCTGCAAACTGGAAGAGCTGAGACCCGGCATCCTGGATGGTTGTGATTGTTGTTTTAGCATTTGTGTCTGTGCATGTGCATTTTCATTTCTTAGCTTTTTATGATGTCCGATACAGACACTCCCTGCTCATCAAATAACTACACCTCCTCAGTCCCCAAAGGTCTTGTGCACAAGTTGCCCCTTTGGTTTCTGTGTGAGACGCAGCCAACATTCAGATAACTCTACTGTCAACCCACTTGTCAATACACAGCAAGAACCTGTGTGAGAAGGCAGGTTGGGTGCTGGATGGAACCAAACCAACGCCAAACAATGCAGCAGGAGACGTGTGATCGATTCCCGTCTGTAGCCATGAGTTCCTCGTTAGCACGGTAGCAGCGACCGAGTGTCTCATTCATATCTGGTTCTGGTCAGTCAGGCGCCACAATATTTAAGAAAATATAATAAATGTCCAGTGTTTTTATGGGCGAATGCAGATCATCACAAAAGCAGCAGAACAAATGTGTTTGTGTGGTTAAAAGTAAACAGTGCAGACGGAGGGCTTCTGCCTCACCTCCCAGCATGCTGCTCATTACCTAATGCTCTGATCCAACACATATTATTCATCTCTGACAGCTCGCTCGCCTTGCAGAAAACAAACACACATGGAAACACCACACACACACACACACACACTCATGAACACGTGTATACGTCAAGTAACAGGCTGGATGCAAACACTCATACAGTAGCACAGATCCCATGTTCTGTATGGACACTGGGCACACATGCTGCAAGCAAAAGTGACCTTGCACAGCGTACTGTAACATATGCTGCACACCAACACACACACACACACACCCGAGGAGCATATGAGTAATGAACAACCTTAATAACACCTCCAACTTTTCCTCCTCTTCTCTCTGCTGGCTGTTTAAATTCACATCCCCCTTTAACGTCGCTGTAATCTGATTACGGCCGGGCTAATGGCTCTCCTTCTGCTCCTCCCAGACGCTCTGCCCAGACCTTGGAAAAACACACACACACACACGCACACGCGCACGCGCACGCGCACGCGCACGCGCACGCGCACGCACACGCACACGCGCACGCACACGCACACGCACACGCACACGCACGCACGCACGCACGCACGCACACACACACACACACACACACACACACACACACACACACACACACACACACACACACACACACTGAGGGTGTGTGCTGCTGCAGAGAAGCTACATCTGCAAAGTATGACAGAGGGAAAAGATCAGAGAGAAAGAGGGAAGGGGGAGAAGTTGGTGTTTATATGCATGTAAGTGAGGGGTTTTGGGGGTGAGGAGGAGGAGGAGGAGGAAGGGGGTAGTGGATCAGCAGCCAACTCCACTCCAATACCCTCCCCTCACTCTCCCTTTCTCTTCCCTGCAATACCCCCCCCCCCCCTCCCCTTTAGTAAATCTATAGGGAGGGAAGGCAGAGACAGGTGCATTTCTCCACAAATTGAGTTAGCCAAGACATGCCACATCCAATTGGACTAAATTGATGTGAGAGTTTGTGATGTCTGCCGTGGGTATTACAGCAAAGGTCAGTGTGCCGAGACAATGACATCAATCTGGTCCACGTGGCTGAGCGCGCGGGCCCCCGCCTGCCCCCTGATTCAGATGCAAACCTGCAAACACAACCAGGGGAAGGAGAGGGCGGACAGACGCTGGTTGCACACTGGTGGGCATTTTGTGAGTGCCTTTGAATAAAGACTAAACGAGACCTCGACACACCCCGGTTGTTGCCTTTGGGTTTTATCCTGCTGGTGGCCAACGACTAAATACCCTGCAGAGGATAAATAATCATGATTGTCGCCTTATTTACTTCCTGGATTGGAAAGCATCATTCAGAGTACAAACTGCTGACCTGAAACCATTTGACAGAATAAACTTTAAACAAAGGAAATCTGTTCCTAGAGGAGCCAGTAAGAAGGAACTGAGCTGCCACATAGTTTATTGTTGTTAAATTGAACCCAAAATGTTTTACATAGACAGTGAAATCAAATTAAACGTGTTAAACTGAAAAGAAATTGAAGTAATTGATCACAGGAAAGATTTGACCTTGACTTTGTATAAATAATTCATTCAGTTTATCCTGTATGTTTTTAAGTCCATGCAACTTAATTTCTTACAGCCGAGTAAAACAATTATTTGTTGACTACATTAATAAATAGCCAAAGCCTTCATGAAGTATATATACTAATTATACTGTAAGAAAATACAGATTAAACTGAATACATTATTTACATTCAATCAAGGATAATATTTTGTCTGATCGATTACTTCAATGTTTTTTAAGTTGATCCAGTGCTTATATATTTTTCAGTGTACTAAACTATGTTTACCTTGTTATTAGTCCAACCTTGTTCCTCATTTTATGTAAAGACCAAGAAATTGTAGCTACATGACTCCTGGGAGGGGCAATGGCATCCTAGTATTAGTTTTAGTAAGTGGTCATGTATTTGTACACAAATGATTTCGTTGATGCTAATAGGTTAAACGTAGGTCTGCTACTCTGACATGTAAACGTCCTGGAACCGTCACATCTCCCACAAGCTCCAACTCCTAATAGCGGGCAACAACTAGCCACTGTAGTGCGAAGGCTGTGCTCGTTTACCTCTATAGGGGCTCTTCACCCATTGAAAAAAATGGGACGCTACATGTTGTGGCAGCAGCGAGACCAGCCAACCTTTGAAGGATTTCAGCCTCCCAAAACCGAAGTGGGTGTTGGAACGAACGTAAATCGACTGATATCTTGACATTTTCACCCTCCAGCTAATGCTAAGGAAGTTAGCTTGTTTATTACAATAGAGGTGTAAACCTGTAATATGCTGCCCTGTTGGTTTGGAGGGTGAAAAATTGACTAACTTGTTGAGATCAACTACAAATTGGATCAACTACAAATTATACCTTTAACTGTTTGAATTTCCATTCATCCAGAACGGACAACGCTCCCCGATTCCAAATGATTTCAAGTTAATCTACGTACCATTTCACTATTATGGAGAAAAACCGACTGCCTAAACACACTAAATTGATGTATAACGTATCAGGTTTTTCTAGTCTTATTTATATTTCGACCAACCTCCACACTAACAGACGTAATACTTCTTATGAACACATATTGCCGATCAATTTCACATCCAACACGTGAGTGCTGGTGGTTTAGAGCTACTTCTTCTCTCAGAAAATCCAATAGAAGCTTCATCATGCTGTCACCTCTGCAGGGCCTGCAAACCCAGATTTCAGGAGTGAGCCTTTCATCCCACCGCCATTTTCCGTGATCACATTAGCTTTATTGCTCCTCTTTACGGTTCCCTCCGTCTTCTCTGTTACTCTATATGAGCCCGGGGCTATTGGTTTTCATTCTGCGGCTTCAATCTGGATCTGGACCCGGCCGAGCTGGACCACCGTACACTGACGTTAAATCATATAAAAGCTATGAGGACAGCCGGACTGCACATGCTCACTCTATCAGGAGGGGGGAGAACATTTGACAGAGTTTATTAGAAGGTAAATATACAGTGATTTGGTGGAGTCAAATATATATCATCATATATACAAAACATCTAAACGCTTAAAATGCTGATAGTTTAACCCCCAACGACGAAACTACTGCAGTCGATCTCTCCTTAATTCTCACCAGATTAGCTGAGAATGACTAATTTCACATAAATCTGCCAATCTCATCTGATTAGGGACAAGTCATCATCTGCTCTCTCTCACAAGGTGTCCTGGAGCCCACGGGGTCCTTGGAGAAGGTTGGATCGCTGGACTCGGAGACCAGAAATTTATCTGAGAGACAATTTACTGTCATTTGCTGGAGAGTGCCGGCCTGATGCATAAACATGGCTCCTAATATGCCAATTCATCATCAGGCAGCCGGGGGATTCTGGGTGTGTTCTGATCTGATTTGCGCCCAGCGATGATGAGGGGCATGTTGGTTGTGCAGCAGAAAAGTGCAGATGCAGCTATTTGTCACGTCAAGCTTCCACGGGGGAGGTCGAGGAGGGAAGATACATGACTTAGAAGCAGAAGTTATAGAGAGGAAGCTAAGATGTCCTTAATCAGGAGTTACCTCCACGAAGGAGATGATGTTTTACCTTGGGCTTGTTTGTTTTTTGTGTGTTTGTTTGCAGGATTACGCAAAAACTACCCGGCCGATTTTCGATGATGCCCAATGATGCACGTGTTGCACTGCAGAAGCTCAGAAAGGACAAACATGTCCAAACCTACATTCGTGCATCAACTCCACTCTTTTACTGTTTGCACCAGCTGATGGCGGGAGCTGTCCGGCTGTCATGGCGACCTGCAGGCAGTATGAGGACACACACAGAGGATGCAGAAGCCGAGGAGAAAAGCAGCGTCCACACAACAAGAGACTGATGGAGAAGAGGAGGTTCAAACCGTGTCCTCGCATCTGATCAGAGATCTGAGTAATAATCCTAATTAGTTACTTCAGCATTAGTTTTGAACCGTTTCTTACATATAAATCAGGAAAGTTTGAAGCAGCAGACATCCAGCAGAGTTCCTGGATACGTCAGAGATGACGGCGTTTGATTTCCCTACGTGTCACAGCACTCACATGGTTACTTTGGCTGTGGTTGGTGAAGGAAGAAAGATCCTAATTACTGGAGCTTAAATCGTGTTTTAATAGTTTTTCATGTGCCTGATTTCTCACTAGGTCTCTGAAAATGATGCTAACATCCTCTAATAGCTTTCTGAGCTACGTGCAACAACGCCTTTCAAACATAAATGTTTGTGACATGTTCCCGCTGCCAACTCGTGCACCAGTAATTCACCATCCATATATTGATTGCAGCCAGAATGCCAGAATCTATCTCCTCCAGCTCTGTGTTGCAGCCTCATCCTTCAGAGCCCAGAGAGAGGCGGCCTTCTGGGAACAGGAAGTGAATCAGAGTCTGCAGCGGACAGACTTACCCCGATGGCTCCCATCTGGCTGTTCTTTAAGGATTCCATCCAATCAAATTAGCTTTGATTGATCAACAAGCGCTGCCATTGGACGGCGGTCAATATAAATCACCTTCTGCCATCAGGACAGATGCTTTCCTGAGGAGAAGCACGAGTGACAATAAAATCCAAAGAAGTTGACTTCCGTCAGTCCGCCCGGTTTCTGTCAGGGAAGCAGATGTTGTCATGCTTCTTGAGATGGACGTGGTTCAACGTGAACCCTGAAAATCAAACAGAAGGTGTTTTAATTGTATTTAAACTGACGGATGAAACTCACCTGCAGTAACATTGATCAGGAAACATCAGAGGACGAAGAGATGACTTCACGTCTGCTAAGTCTGGGTGGAATAAAGATTAGAAGATGTCACCAAACTCATGAACCATGAAGATGTTGAGACGTAAGATTCATCACAAGATCATCTGGATGCTTTTGGGAATCAGAGTCCTATTTAAACAGTAAATAAGCTGCGTAAATATAGCATCTTTCTACCTTGGTAAAGGTGCAGCTGTACCGCTTCACAATGTTACTTCATCCAAACACACACACACAAACACACACACACACACACACACACTTGTGGCGGAGGCCAAGCAAGGTGCCAACCTTCCCAGTGTCTTGCTCAAGGACACTCCGACAGGTCTCAGGAGGAGCCGGGGATTGAACCTTCTCATGACTCTCTCTCTCTAATGTAACATGTGCATGTAATATATCATGTGCTTTCACCCCAGCATCTCCATGTTCTGAACTCTGCAGGTCCGTCTGGAGCCGGGTCGTGTTATGATAATTGGAGGCCCTTTGCAGGACTCTTGTGTCTTTATGGAAAAACAACAATTCAAAAGCAGTTGATGGTTTATGCAGATGGAGGCTGCGGGCAGAATAAAGGCAGCGTGTTTAGTCATAACACTTCAAAAAATATGAAATTGGGAGGGGGTGCAGACAAATTAGCAGCTTTAGATAGCAGGTGTTTACTTGTTTTGCATATGATAATGCCAGAGGAGAGAGAGAGAAGGGAGGGGGGAGGGGGTAATAAACATTACAATGCGTTGTATAATAATCAATATAATTCACAATGACCTTGACGTTTTATGATGGATTGGGAGACATGGCCTACTGTAATTGCTGCCCACCCCTCCCTGCTTCCTCTCACCCGGACGCCTCCGCTCTTACTGGCCGTCCCTTCTCTCTCTCTCTCCCTCTGTTTTTGGACATTAAAAAGCGCTCCATCATTCTCGATGCGCCGCCTTGTCGCCTGCCGCTCAGATGACCATTAATCGCTTAATTCCAGTAAACCTACGTGCGCACAAAAGGCCGCTGTCTGCCGCTTAATGCATGTGTGATTAAGCTTTTAGGCCGACCACACGGCATTATTATCCAGCAGGTCCTTGTATAGAGGGCCAAATGCCTTCAGGGGGCCCGGGGGTGGTGCAGGGTGGGAGGGGGGTGAGTGTGGAGAGGGAGGAGGAGGAGGAGGAGGGAAGTTAATGACACTGACCCTCACTTCCCCAACAGCTATTCAATTCAACAATAATAACGGGTCACGCAGCTGATTTATGAGGCTGGGGCTAATAATTGTCAATTGCTAATGCGGGGGGTGGAGGGGGTAATGCCAGTGGACTATCCGAAATAAAATATGCCTTGACCCCACTAGGGGTGAAATGCAGGAGGGCTGAAAAAAAGAAGATGTTTCAGAAAGTTTTCTCCCCGAAACACGCAGGTTGTAGACGGAAAACGCCGCGAGGCCGCGTGCCCCGCATCAGCCCCCCCTGCAGCAAAAATAATAACCACCAAACAACGTGTCGTGGAGAGGCCGATTCAATTACAAGTTTATTTACAGGGACAATCTCATGAAGGCCATTGACCAACGTTAAACAGCGCGGGATGAAACGATGACAAGCGCCCCGATAAGAATTTAATTCCATCTCATTCCGAGCGATTTTATGAATCAAATTCTTGAACACTGGCAAGAGATTTAATGATCACATCTTTGCGAAATCTTATTTCAGAACCGGTCGATGGCATTTCTCTGCGTTAATGTCGACTTAGAGGTTGGAGTAATTTAGTAATTGATTCCTTGCCTGGCTCTCGTCCGTGCCAAGGCTGCGTTTGAGGGTAATATGTTTCCTAATCTTATCCCCCGGAATAAGATTTTTATGTTAATCCACTGGCGGAGCTCTTGGTCACTTGGTAAGCGCAGATAAAGGCTCAGAGGGCTCCGAGCAGCCAGGAGGGACGAGCCCTGCTCTGCAGAGGCTGCAGCATCTGGAAGACAACAGGAGAAGATGCATGAAGAGGGAACAACACACAGCACCTGCAGACCTTCGGAGAAACATTCTCCTCGTAGAATCTATGAATTCATCGTTTTATTTACACGCTTGCTCAATAAAAAGTGTATAAACTGGCCTACAGCTGACGATGCTACATATTACATTAAAATAAGCCATTAAGATGCAAAAGCACACACAGACGGATGAGGTTGGATCAGGCTGTTTGAACCCTGCTGTCACCTGCACGAGGCGCACTGCAGCTGCAGACCTCAAAGTCAGGTGAAAATATATAAAATCTGAAACGTCTGAGCCTGCATGCTGCAGGTTGATACATCCTTTCTGCTGCACGATGTTTCCAGCAGACAGACACCGAGAGAAGAGGCCATGCTTCTAATTGAATCTGCCTCTTCTCCAGATGTCACTTTCCATCTGTGCGCTTGGAAACGCGAAGCGCCTTTTTACACACCTTTAACTCGCAAGCTGGAATCCTCTTTTGTTTACATTTATATCTCATAACTATTACACTTAAAATATTTTTGACTGGGGAAAAAAAAACGTGTAATCAGTCCTGTAAAACTGGGTCACCGTTTCATCCGTTCTGCTGATTTTATCTTTCGCAGGTGAAAAGCATCGCCTTTATCCATCCTGTCAAATTGAGACATCACACTAAATCGCCACGAGAGCATCCCTAAAATGAATTTTGTACGTGTCTCCCGAGCGCCTCCCTGCAACAACACCGGGCCTTATTAATGAGCGCTCTGATAACCGTATGATTTCCTCGGGCGGAGGAGTGAGACATTGTAGGTGAAATGTGACAGCGGGACCCTCCCATCGCTCTCTTTATCCTCCTCTGTTTCTTTGGCTTTTCGGGGGAGTGGATCCATCCAATCCATCCATAGACAATGGCATTTTGTTCCTCTTTTTGTCCCCCCTGTCGACCCGCATTCCTATATTGCTGAGCAACGACAGTGCGCACTAACTGGAGAGGAGGTGCTCCCACATCCCGGCTATTGTCCGCCACTTGCCACGGGAATTTAAGGTCTTGCACACATCGCATTTTCCTGATTTATTTAAGTGAAGCCGTACGTTTGAAGCCCTTTATTTACCACATAATTACCAATTAAGGACCGATATACTTGAATTACAGCATCATTATGTTACTGTAAATCACACTGCCGCAGACATCAGTCACTGGCGCAGCTTCAGCTTGGAAACAAACGCCGCAGAATTTAATATCCTCGCATGGAAATATCAAATTGCGTCTCGCCCGAAGCAGCTGAAAGAATTAAAAGATGTTGAAGCTATAAAAGGGAGGCGTTTCAATAGCTGGTGGATGGTGGAGGGACTATAGACCACAAGAAAAAAGGAGCAGCTTCAGTGAAAGAAACCGATGGCGAACGGCTCTAATTGTATTTGCCTCGGCGAACCATCAGAAAAGACTTCTCGTTTCTTTGAGCGTTATTAGATTAATTCCCTGAGATGGTTTCTTTTCTCGCCGCCAGACGCGTGGAGGGAGGACGGTGAACCATTTGGCTCTTTAGTTTCAATAATCAAATTAACCATTTGGTACAACTTTTTGGGTCCCAGCTCGTGTGTAGAAAAGGGGGGAAAATCCAAAAAAAGAAGAAGAAGAAGAAGAAGATTTACATAATAAGGAGCGGGGTTGTGTCAAGAAAGAATTAACTTTTGGCTCTTTGAAAAGACAATGTACACACGGAAGAAAAGGCAGAAACACACTGCAGCACGTCAGCGATTGTGGAGGAAAATAATTGATGGCAAATTCACCTTGAAGCCTTTAAAAGACTAAAAGTCCGTTTTTATTAAAAGAAAAGTGGTGGTTGTGGATTCAATCTTAAAATGGCAATTTCATTTTAAAAATAATAATATTAATAAAATACAAATTCACAATTCAATCACATATTATGATATATAAATATTTGGGTACAATATTTTACGGGAGATATGTTGACAACAGAGATAAGACATCTTATAGAATAAATCAGAATAAAATATTTTATAATTCAACCTTAGATCTCAGGTGTTAACCTGTTTGTTTGTTTGTTTGTTGTCTTTTTATTTTATTAGTTCTTGCACACATCTCCCTTCATATGATGGAGTTTATTTCCTCAAAATAAAACGTTTAATTATTATTTTCCAGACCTTCTTATGAGGTACAAAATGAGATAAAACAGATGAAACCAAATAAAAATAAATCCAATATTATAATCCTATAATGAAATATAAAAAGATAAAATGTCTAAAATGATACTAAACATAAAGATATAAACTCAACTGCTATATTTAACGAATATTATTGTCGGCGTCACAATAAAAGCATCACCAGACTGATCAATAACAGTAGTGAACAAAATATCATTAACTCTAATTGACGCACTACAATTCGAGTTTTGATCATTTGAAAGAGAAAACCTGCAGCTGAAGACTTGAACTCGATCCAATGAAAGAAAGAAAGAAAAAAAAGAAAAGAAAAGAAGAAGCCAGTAAGTGTGTGAGCGCCACAGAAAAGTGTTCACCTTATTACACAAACCAGATTAAGCACTCAGCCAATATTGTGCGCTGAAGAGGTCCGATGACTTCCCCGCCAGTTCGTTACTTTCATTACAAAGATGTTATTTGGCAAATAAACGGAATAATGAAAGTAATAAAGACAATTACAAACTCATTTGAATCCTAACACCACGCCCGGAAGTTTAGCGGAGATGATGCTGCAGCAGCAGCAGCAGGAGAATTACTGCAAAACATTTTGTTTATTTGTCACCAATGTCATGGAAGGGAAGCTGGTGAATGTTTATTGCTGCACGCAGACTGAAGCACGATGAGCTTCTTTTACTCCATGGAGGTTATTTCCAGCTTGTATTTATTGGCTGCGATGAACCAGGAACGACAAAAACTCGATTTAAAAAATAAATAAAAAATGTTTTTAAACTGTGAGAGACTTAAGATGTTATTGTATTTTATGATTGATGTGTGTGAGTAGAAAAAGGCCCCTGAACAAGTTATTTATCTGCACGTTTATTCTATTTTGCGCAAAGTTAAAGAATCACCCTCTGGTGAGGATGATGATGATGATGATGCTTCGGTGCAGATGTGCTTGTTGGACGTGTTTTCTTCTGAGCAAACAAAGCAGAATAATTCATACACACACACACATATATGATCATAAACAGCTGCCATTATAACCACAGAAGCTGCTCTTTGTTTGTCTGGTGGATGTGAAACCTCCAAGACTCCAAATAAAAACAGGGAAACACACACAGATGTTTTACTGCTTCGGTGCAGGAAAGCAGAGGAAGATCTCAAGTAAGAAAAAAAAGGGAGCAGAAACAGCGGCAGAGGGGGAATACGATGTGAAATCCTGCCCAAGGTATACGGTCGCTTAAAAGGCTTAAAAGCTTGGAGAAAATTGGATCAGGGAGAATCGTCACCCAACTTTCATTATTTCCAAGTGGTGTGATTGAATTAAAGGGCAGGATGGTGGTTGGAGAGGAGCGGGGCGGATGGGTAGAGGGGGTGGCGGTGGTGGGGCGCGTAATGGCGTGGTATTAAATTCTAATTAGAGATGCAGGGGATCAATGATAGGGAGGTTGGACAGCCCGGGCCCCCGGTGCCAGCCCAATAGACTGATGAGTTATTGTCATGTAAAAAAGCGCTTGCAATAAGACCAAACGCTTTGCTATTGTCCAAGCGGAAAGAGCCAAGTTTATTATGAGGACTATATGCTCTAGAGACCTCAGGCTAGGCGGCTCTTAGGGGGCTTTTCATAAAACAGGGCTAGGTTCCTATAAAGGAGGCCAGTTTTGGAGCAGGCGCTGAGCAGTGAGCATCGACCCAGCGTCCAGTTCAAACCAAACATCTTTCCCCCCAACTCAGACCGCGCGTCCGCCTCCTTTTTTCTTCTTACTATTTTGCTTTCTAACCCAATTTTGGGGTGTTTTTTTGTTTGATTTTTTCCAGGGAAGTGCATCTTTCTAACTCCACCGAGCCTTCTCAAATGTATAAAATGGAGTATTCTTACCTAAATTCCTCTGCCTACGAGTCATGTATGGCCGGGATGGACACGTCGAGCTTGGCATCGGCCTACGCGGACTTCAGTTCGTGCAGTCAGGCCAGTGGCTTTCAGTACAATCCCATCAGGACCACTTTCGGGGCCACCTCCGGCTGTCCGTCCCTCACGCCGGGGTCCTGCAGTCTGGGGACCCTGCGGGACCACCAGAGCAGCCCGTACGCCGCAGGTAAGCAGCGGCTCCGGAGCCTCAACCCGGCGTATTATAGGACGCCTTGATTGCATTTGAAAATGGAAATGTGTTTAGTATTTACCAAACGAAATTTGCTTACACAAATGAAAGAATTTATCACGTTAGAAGCGATTGCAGGCAACCGGTAATTCGGTTACGGGGTTATACTATCCCAGTCACACCCAAAACCGCCAACAGAATTATCTTAAGCTGCCAAAATGATCGGCGTAATTTATTTACTTTGCGATGAGACATAAAGCCCCGAAAATAATTAGATAACCAAAGACTAAAGCTCATTATTGGCACCGAATTGGAGTTACAGTAGCAACAAGCAGGGCGGATGGGAACATTATGACAACTTTTCAAACTTGATCTGCGGAGCAACAATTAGTTTAACATTACAATTAACCGCATCACAGGTCAGCAGCCTGATCCAGTCTCAACTAATTCACATGCAATCAAAGCCTAATAGAATTGAAAGCTTTAGCCCGGCGTCCTTAACTGGATTTTATCCAAAATATCACATTTGAATTTACCCCCATTTCAAGGACATCTTCCCATTACATGACAGATAAGACTTATCTGACGTTTCCTTCACAGTTCCATACAAACTGTTCACGGACCACGGCGGACTGAACGAGAAGAGGAAGCAGAGGCGCATCCGGACCACGTTCACCAGCGCGCAGCTGAAGGAGCTGGAGCGGGTTTTTGCCGAGACTCACTACCCGGACATCTACACCAGAGAGGAGCTGGCACTCAAGATCGATCTGACCGAAGCCAGAGTCCAGGTAAACCCCCAGCAGCTCCCCAACAAGGCGTGCCATTACGCACGTTTACGCCAAAATTACGCACAGGTGGATTTCTGATGCAAATGAGAGACATTTTAAGACGAAATCACCTATTGTTCATAGATTTTAGTGATATAAACATTTTACTGCTTTCTCTGATCTCTTCACTGTTTGACACACTTGTGTACTATATGAAGAATTTGAGTTTATAAACACATTTTAAAGGATTTATAAGAAACAGGGCTCTAGTTATTAGTGCCGATGTGCAGTTTTGGATTAGCAGCGGTGGTTTTAACGTGTCTGCATCCTCTCAATCACTCCAGGTGTGGTTTCAAAACCGGCGTGCCAAGTTTCGCAAGCAGGAGCGCGCAGCTGCTGCGGCCGCGGCGGCTGCCAAGTCCGGTTCTGGAAAGAAATCTGACTCCAGAGATGAAGACATCAAAGACACCAAATCTACCGACCCCGACAGCACAGGAGGACCGGGCCCGAACCCCTTGCCCACCTCCAACTGCGGAGGACCGAGCCCCACGGCAGGTCAAATCAACACCACCGGGAACGGACAGCTGGACCAAGTGAAGAACTCAGTGTCCACCGGCATGGGGGTGACCGCACCGAGCCAAGGCTGGGCCACCGCCCCGGGGACCATCACCTCTATCCCGGACTCATTGGGCGGCCCCTTCGCCAGCGTACTGTCGTCTTTGCAAAGACAGAACGGAGCCAAAGCCACATTAGTAAAAACCAGCATGTTCTAATGAGGCTTCACAGCGGAGGGACAGATATGAGTCCCCCCACACACACTCCGGAGACTGAAAAGCAAAAGACGAACTAACGGACAATAAGAAGCAGAAGATAACTGTGTTATTTTATTTTTATGCCTTGCGCCATGTCTTGTGATCAGGTGACACGTTTTCTGTAGAAATATCCATTTTGACAAGTCACATTATCTCATCATGGCTTTGATTTCCTTTAGAGAAAAAAACATTCTGGGAAAATGTTTCGTTTCGAGTTCAGTTCAAGTCCAGAAAACACAGAAAAAAACAAACTAATATATGAATATGTGACTTGTTCAAGTGAATATTTGTTTCTGTCCTGGTCGCCGCCAGTGAGCGAAGGAGCCTCTTGTCATCTTATATGTCAGAGTTCAACAGCTGCTTTGTTTGGTAGAGAGACCATTAATATCTCTCTCACACATACACACACACACACACACACACACACACACAAAACACACACACAACACACACACAAACAAAACACACACACACACACACACACACAGAGTTTAGTTTCTTTAAATTGTCGATATTAAACATTTCCTCCAGAGAAAAAAAGGCACAAAGTACCGCGACGCCCCCTGACAGGAGTCTGTATGTTCTGTGTGTCTTTCTACGGCGTGTTTTTGTGGCTCAGATTGTAAAGTTGTTAATACGTATTCTTGTCTCCTCTAGTTGACCCCCCCGCTCCCCCCCCCCCTCGTAGATCCACCATACGCGTCTTTTCTGATGTTTTACAACAATTCCCTTCGAAGAATTTATTTTGGGTAAAGAAAAAAAAACAAGAAAAAAGGGAATTTAATGCAAAAATTGTATTTATTTCTATATAATTTGCATGTTGTCTCTTTGTCAGATTTTTTTTTTTTTTTTTTTTACTTCCCTCCCATTTTTGTGCAGCATTATTATGTAACATGTTTTTTTTGTTTGTTTTTTTTTGTCCAGGACCTGAAAGTTATTTATATGTAGGTGATGAATGCTTATATTTAAGAAGGAAATATTTCTACATGTGCACATAGTTTTCCAGGTGTACCATTGAAACGGTTGTTGATGATAAAAAATAATAATAGTGCAAGTTGGTTTGTCCCGTTTTGGTTCTTTTTATTGGGCGAATGAGAAAAAGCATCGATTATTATTATTATCATTATTATTATTATTATTATTATTATTATTATTATTATTAAAAGTCCGAATGGAATTCATATATTTCCACAATCTTTTTTTTGTAAATTAATATTACAACTTCTAACCGGTCTTGCTTTTGTCTTATTTTGAAAAGCTGCAGGTTTCAGCACCGCGGACAGCGACGACCAACATTCATTGTTTTACTTATTTTTCTTACAGTGGAAAATGTTTCCTTCAGTTTGTCTGTAATTTAGAAATTGTGAACAGAACTAAACTGATTTTGCCTTTTATGCAACAGGGAGACAAATTAGGTTCGTATATAGGTTTGGGTTAATGTAAATTATATTCAGTTCAAAGTCAGTTTACCGACGTCAGAAGAAAGACAACCGGAAGTCGTTGTTCTTGGAAACATATATGAATTATGGAATAATTTCAGGATATTATACAAAACAACTCAATGAGGGATCGACTGAATTTTAAGTTAAAATGTTAAATGGATGAAATAGCTTTAGAATAAAATACAGAATAAATTGCGCCAAATAGCTGAATGTGTGACTGCAGCAGGGCCGTAGACAGGGAGTGAAACGGGGGGGGGGGGGGGGGGGGGGGGTTTT
>CAAKHC010013735.1:0-27320 GCA_901007825.1 Macroramphosus scolopax | reverse complement strand
CACAAAAAAAAAAAAAGAGAGGGAGGGGGGGGGGGGGGGGGGGGGGGGGGGGGGGGGGGGGGGGGGACTTACAGCGGGAGCGGATGTAGCACTGGTGGCAGTTGAGGAGACCGTTCCTGATCCGGACGTCCGTCCCCGTGGTGGTGTCACCTAACTGTCCCTTACACACCCCACACTGACGCCACAAAGAGAAAAAACAGGAGGGTGATATCGTATGTATTGTACGTATTAGTGTTATATTAGTAACTTTCTGCCGCCGACCTTGAAGCAGTGAATGTGGAAGTAGAGGCCGAGGGTCTCGATGATCATCGCGGCGCCCTTCCCGAGCGGCTGCCCACAGCTGGAGCACAGCTTCTTCCCACTGACGGACCTGCAGGAGACAGGAGGAGACACAGAGGATCAGGTCATGGACTCGGTCCTCATCAGCTGTCGGTGTATTTAATTATACTGGAACTGCATTCACTTCAAAAGTCCAATTGTCGTGTTTGGCACGAGCACGTTCAGCTGAATATGTGTATTTAAGTCTATCCGATTTTTGCAATGTGAATCACAGCACCACAATGGGGCCCATTCCAATCCTGTTTCTCTTGCAGCACCTTTCTTTTTCCTGTTATTTGTTTCATGTCTGCAGCTTGTTCCAGTTCGCAGGAATCTGAGCCAACGTGGCAGAAAGTCCTGATAAATAATGATAATAACAGAACCACAACAGGATAAGAACCCTAAATCTTTTTGGTGAGGGTTGTGTTCCCTTTAGCTCATTATGGTCTCCTTTGCGTGCTGTAATTCACATGTCGGTCTTGTTTAATTACACTGTGATGACCTGACAATGACACCTGGATGTTTGTGTGCGTCCTGTAAAAGAAACAACACTCCTGGGAGGTTGCTGGTCCTCGTAGCAGGCGATATGAGATGGGTGGAGCAGCAGAGTAGAAAAAGACAACGCAGATGAACGGCGTGCTGTTTGTGATGCAGTACCTGTTGGGGGCTGGAGGCAGCGTGTCCGGCGGCGGCGGGCGTGCTGCAGGGGGCTGTGATGAGTTGCGGCCCATGTTATTATCAATGGGGCCGCTCCTGGAAATGGACAGCGACATGCAACATGACGATGACGCACAAGCACAGCGCCTCGATTGGCTGAGACTCAACCAATCGAAGGCGGGGCGATTGCACACGTCTGATTCAGTAACGTTTGGGTGAAATGAACCTTTATTCTTTGAAATGTGTCTCTACAGTGTGATGATGAAAATGTGGAGAACAGTGGAGGAAGACGAGGAGGGACAGTGAAGGCGCAAAGACGCCACCTGCTGGTCAAACATCTTAACTGACTTGTTTCTATTCCAGCTTGTTAAAATATAAATATTTAATATTTCACTTTAAGTTGAAGTGCGACAAACACACCTTCATAAAGTACAACTTTAAAGACTTTCTTTCTGAAACAACTGTGGCGCAGCTTCTCCCCCCCCCTGTCTCTCTCTCCCTCCCTCTCTCCCACACACCTGCGGTCTCCTGCAGGCTTGCCGCCATCTGCCGCGAGCTCTTGTGGTTTCTTGACCGGCGTTGAGGTCTTGCTCGTCGCCGATGGAAGCTTCTGTCCGTTCTGCAGGCTGTGGCCGATCGTCTCCACCTGGCTGCTGCTCACTGAGCTGAATCACAGAAATAAAACTCCATCACTTCCTTCTACTGCTGCTCGTGCTCACGTCACATTATTGCTTTCCACCTGGCATGGTGAAGTCATTTAAAGATTTATTCCCACATGTTTATTTAACTTTGATTTGACTAATCCCAGTGAGATGTTGCCGTGTGCGCAGTGCTCATTGGTTTCTCATTAGTTTAGTTTATATTTTGTTCCATCCATCCAACAGCTAATTGTTTTGACTTGTGTTAAAGCACCTTTATAAAAAGTTTCTTCGTCATGTTCACCAACCTTCTGCCTGTTGTCATGCTGTCGTCAGCGGTGCTGATGTCACTGGTCCTGTCGTTGTCTCTTCGTTTCCACTCCACGCTCTCTGTGCTTCCCCTCTGTGTCAACCAATCAGGAACAGGGAACAGTAAGCTGACAAGCCAATCATCACTCATGTAATCTAAGCCCCCCCCTATAGTCCCCCCTGCTTAACGGAGGCAAAATGAATGCATGCATCAACTTTAATGAATCAATGAGATTCACCGACTGCCTCTCCAGCAGTTGCTGCTTGCGTTCCCAGTCGGCGACTGAGCAGACGACGGCGTCCTGGGCCTCTGAGGCGGAGGAGCGCTCCCCCCGGCTGGGGGAGGGCAGGGCGGAGGAGCGGGGGGTCAGGGGCGCCACAGTCTCCTCTAGTATTCTGCGTTCCTGTTGTGATGTTTGTGAATCGTAAACAACACACATGTACGTTAAAGATTCAGTCTGCAGATAAACTCTTCACTAAGATCTAAAGGTGCCTGTGATTGTGTATCATCACATGAAAGGAAAGGTGCCCTATAGTGTAAACATGCACCCACCTCCTCGTGATACTTCCTCTCCTCCTCTGCCACCTCCCTCTGAGCTTTCTCCCACTCCTCCTTCAGCTTCTCCTGCTCCCGCTGGTACTTCTCCTGTTACCACGGCAACCGACATAAAGCACACAGCCTCAACGAACAGGGAGACGATACTTATCTTCAGGTGGTCGTGTTGACGAGGAAACATAGCTGATTTATCTGGCATCAAAGGGGGGGAGCTTCAGAAGTTTTATATTTACATTTAATCCAAGAAGGGACCGAGAGCTTTAAATCTATAATCTAGACTATACAAGATTCATAAGGCCTTAAAACAAGAGGTATTTGGAGACATTTAAAAAGGTAGCTCTCTCTCTATTCTGGCTAAACACTCATTCACATTTGCTTTTCAGGGATAAAATCAAACGTAAGAGACCAGAAGCAGGCAGAAGTAGAGCATGCAGAACCTGCTGGACAGAGTTCCTATACAATTCCCCTTCTGCACTCGTCATGACTGGATAATAAAATTGTCCTTTTTTGTCCATCCCTCTGACAAACCTTGTAAGACTTAATGACTTGCATAGGAAGCCGGGCAGCAGGCCAGATGTTAAAATCAAACATTCAGAGAGGAAGCAGCTACAGCAACAGGACGGATGACGGGAGACACAGACACACAGACTCAACCAGGGAGGCAACAAGCACAGTGATGCACCATTCATCCATCTCAGCGCTGTTGTTCTCATCGTTTATCCAGATTGTACTGCAGATGAGAACAGCGTGTCACACATGTCCGTGAACCCCTGCGACTTGAGATGCACCTCTAATTGGCTGAGGAGAGAGAGGGTGATTTGGGCAGCAGCAACAGCAGCAACCTTGGACAATGTCCTCATCTGTGTCTGTGTGCACGAGATGGAGACAGTGAAGGAACAAAACAAAGCTGGAGGTCCTTCTTTCCACTGTGCAACATCGCCCTCCGGTGGTCATAGTGGGTATAGGAGCAGCTGGGGTGTGTCTTTATGCTGAATACAAAAAGAAAAGTGGACACAAGCGTTGCAAGTAGCAATGAAATGTGCTTATTCTATCTGATAGTGAGCGGAGCGAGTCAGTGAATGTCACATAGCAGCTGCTGTCACATTCAGGGTTTGGCTGATGGGTTTGGTGAGCACCTCAGTGTCCCACTAAAAGAGAGCTATGTCTCTGGTTAACATTCAGGACTAGAAGTAAGATTTCCATCGGACAACTGGCCCCTGGAGCTTTGTGCTTGGGGAAAACATTACCATTGAGAGTATGGATTTTCACTTCTAAGAGTCATTTGCAGAACTAAAATCTAAATTTGCATGTCATCCTGGCAGGGCTGGTGCTCGGCTCGACACAAAGAATGAAACTCTCATGCGCCGTGCTGACCGTACTGTGTACCTGCAGCATGCGCTCCTGCTCTTGCTGCCACCTTTCCTGACGCTTTCGCTCCTCATCCGGGTCCCAAGACCAGCGGTCCCCCTGCCTGCCCTGAGGCAAGACCGGGGCCGACACCTAATAGACCCCGACACACACACACAAACACACAAATATATATTCATGCACACGGTCATACACCGCCGTCAGACGCTCATCCGACCGTGTAGCAAATAACAGAGGGATCGATTGTTGAACCGCACACACGCACACACACACACAGATCAACAACAGTGTGCACACACATCCACCACAGGAGAAAGAAAGGAAGGGAGGAGACAGAAATAGTTGGTCTACCACGACAGCACTGCTAGCCAAAGGACTCCTACTAAAGAGAGAGAAGACAGAGAAAGAGAGCGGTGAGCTTGAAGGGAGAGCCGTCTCGGACGTTTTCTACAGCATCCTCATGTGTCAGGTGTCGGAACTGCACACCAGTGATAAAAGGTTTATGTAAAACAATTAAAAAGACACTGGTTTGGACAGTCTCTATATCTTACCTGTAGGATACTGTAATAGTTTTTTGTCCTCATTTAATTCTGTTTAATCTCTGTGTGCAGAGAAACTAAACTACTGGTACCCACGGTAACCCCGGGCGATGATGTAAGCCAGATGAGAAGCAGTAAAAAGAGCAATCAGATGATGATCATACTCACGTTGCCACGGCGATCCTTCTCCATCTCGTCTGCAGAGTGAGACATGAGAGGGAACATTAAATACGATATAACTGAATGAAACAACCATTTCTAAACACCACTGATGACGGGACACATGTTGGATACGATGGTTACATGCCTACAGGTGGTGTAAGAATCTGTGGAGGAGAGATGCTGGTGAAATAAAGACCAGGTGACGGAGGACTTAACTCCACCAAAAGCAACAATTAAAAGTACATAAGAAGATATTCAAAGACACAATCAAACGATGATCAGCTGTATTTTATCGTGCCTTTATTTCTGGTTTTGTCTTCTTGTTTATATTTTGGTTACTTAATTACTGAAACTTCATGTTGTAGCTTTTGGTGGTGAACTAACAATGTTCAGTACAACGAGACAAACATGAAACAGATGAGGATCATTTCTCATGTTAGGTGGGTCACCCATTCATTTGTTTTTGGTGAAGGGACCTTCCAGCCGTTCATCTGTCCGAGCAGACGATGCTGATTCTCAACCAAACATTGACGTAACCATGACAACATGATGACACAGCTGGAACAGCTGTGCACTTGTTTCATTGTGCGTAGTTGACGTACAAATGAGAAACGTCAGTGATGAACCACGAAACTCTGGAAATGTTAAAAACAAAGAGATGGGACTGCCTGGCCCCTGGAGGAGGGGCAGGGAAACCCTGTGTGCATTCAGCACTCCGCCGACGGATGATTACCTGGTGGAGCGAAGAACTCCGAGCGTAAATTAGGGTTGCTGGTTGCCAACGGCGACCTGACAGTGTTTGCAAACTCTACAGCAAAATAAAGATATGTGGCAGGAAGGAGAAGAGGGAAAGAAAGGAGGGAGGGGAGTGATACAGGGGAGACAGATGTCAAAACGGTTTGGAGCCGCTCGTTCGGTATCAGAGCGTCAGAGGGTCGCTCACCTGCTGTCTTTTCACTCGGCGGGTGATATCCGAATGATCCCGGAGACGCTAAGCTCGGGAGGTTCGCTTTGGACTTCTCCTGAGAACTGGAGTAGCTGGTCTGGGGGCACATTTACAGGATTATCAGTGTGTGACTTAGTGAGTTTTGTTTTATAAGCTCAGCTGTCAGTCTCACCTGCGACGTGACTGTCTGAGCTTGCGTTGCACCGGACTGCTCAGAGATCTTAGGACATGATGGTTCACTCTTCTCTTGCTTTTGTTTGGTTCCTGAAAACAAACAATTCATCTGTTAGTGTTACAATCAAATATATATGTTGTCCAGTGGTTCATGAACTTCAATAAGCAACCACAAGGGGCCAGCAGAGTGACATGCTACACAGACCTGCGGGTGGCGTTGGTTGACTTGCAGCTGCAGACTTCTGCTGCTGCGGCGCGGCGGCTGCTGACTGGCCTCCGCTCCTCCCAAAGCTTCCTTCTGGCTTCTGCAACTCCTAGAAATACAACGATTGTTTATCATTGTGACATCAAAACGTCTCAGAAGAAGAAGAAGCGTGTTCTGTCTGTGGTATATTAGATTTATTTCTTTGCAGATGTTAAACCTGCTTCAGAGTGACTGACCGTTGGCAGTGTCGTGGGTCGGCTTGGTGGCGGTGTTGAATGCTCAATCATCTCTTGGACACGCTCAGAAGACGAGTCTGTGCCAACCGGGGTCTCCTTGGTTTTTACCGATACCGGCTTTGCTCCTCCAGCCGAGGTTTGTGTGTTGTGTGCGGGCGAGGACGCTGAGGAAGGAGCGACTACAGCGCTGATGGAGGAGGAAGCTTGGAACTGAGGAGGAGACTCCCTCCCCTGACTCTCAGGCGTGGCGGGATCGCTTCTTATGTCGCCGTTAACTCGAAGCACACCGTCCGCCTACGACGAGGAGAACAGGTTCACTGGTGGTGAAGGGGGATTCATTAAGCTCTGTCATGAATCAGGCTCCCGTCTAACACGTGGGTCGGTAGGAAATCCTTCACGTCAATTAACAGTTTTTAAACTGAGGAATAAAACGAGTCGGAGCGTACGAACCCACTGCCCTCATCCGTGGTCTTCACCCGCCACTCCTCCCTGTCCGTTATTAGCTATTCATCAGGCCCATAACACCATCGGGGCCTCGATGACAAAGAATACATGTGTGAGGAGCGGTAACTTAAGACGCAGCCGTGGAGCCTGGTGAATGCCCGCCCCCCCCCACCGACCCGCCACCTCCACCTTCTCATCCCTCTCCCTAGCACCCTGTGTGGGCCCTCTTTGTCCACTGGGAGCCCACTCCACATTGAGAGGGCCCTACTTGTCAACTTCTTAAGTCAATAGGGAACAGAGGGCTCCATTCAATGCCGGGGCTCCGCTCAGACTCCCGACAAGACATTCCAGCGGAGCACTCTGCTGCGTTTAGTCCGGTAATAACTCCCCCCTCCCTCCTCCACGCCACCACAAAACATCACATCTCATTCTGAATATTTGTCATTTTTTATAGAAGAAAAAGGAAATGATTCTGTGGAGAGCACTAAAATAAAACATGACGCGCTTCCTCCAGACGGGGGGATCTTGTTGTGTTCCGAGGAGCCAGCCGGCTCATCACCATGGCGGCTCAGCGGCATTCTAATGTAAATGCCAAAAAGAGCTGGAGGGGGAATTTACCCACCGGCACTGTGAGGAGGACAGCCGACGCCGGGAAGTAACCACATAACAAGTGGTCAAGACCTCAACCGCTGACCTGCTGTGGCTACAGCTACGCTAACAAAAACATTCTGTTCCATCATCACCAGTAAACCTGGTACTAATGTCGGGGTTATACGTGTCCTTCAGAGTCAAACTCACCTTGTTGGGCGATGTTTCACCCGCTGCGGGCCAGGACTGGAAGTAAGGCTTGGGCGTCAGCAAAGGCACTGGTTTGGGCGACAGGGTTCGGGTGGACGGCGGCTCAGACGAGCGCGATCGGTTCTGCGGCCGCTGGTGTGAAGACGCGTCTCTGGGGAACTCCTCAATTCGCGCCTCCAATGTAGACGTGAACTTCGGAGCCGGGGCGGACTGCTGTCGCAGGTACCTCAGTGGCCCGTTGGGGTCCAAGCCGGCGGGTTCCGGGGTTATTGGGGAGGAGGAGAGGGAGAGGGAGAGCGGGAAGGAGGGGTCCGCGGATGTACTTCGGTCCAGGAGCTGAGGCAGCTGCAGGCGTTCCAGCACTGATTCGCTGATGGAGAAACGCTGGGCGTAACGTTGGAGAATAGCAGACGCCTCCTCCGGGGTTCTGGCTCTCCTGTAAGCTGCCCGCAGCTCTTCTTCACGGCGCTCCCTGTTGGGAAGACGGAAGGAGGTACGGAGAGGATGAAGCACAACAGCTGTGTAGAAGTAGAACAGAACGATATGACAGTTTGCAGATGGATTCGACTCACTTGTCCTCCACGATCTCCCTGTAGGTCTTGATGCTTCTCCTCCTCTGGGAGGTGCAGACGCCTCCTGTCATCACCTGCTCCATCATCTTCCTCTCCTCCTCCTTCTTGATCAGGTCCTGGGAAATACTCCGCCTGCGATGTTTCCATCGGGCCAGGTCCTGACACGCACAAACAGACATAACAAATCTCCAGATTAAGCAAAGCAGCTATATTCACAAATTCAATTATAGATGCTATTGATTGCTTATAAATCCCTTTCTAACATGTCAGAGACAAACACTCACATCCTGCCAGTGGTCGTCCTCCTCCTTCATCCTGTTGTACTGGTTGTGCATCAGTTCGTGACGCACCTGACTGTGGGGCTGCAGGATGGCTTCCTCCTCACCCCGCATGTCAATCATACTCACACTCCTGCAGGGGGAGCATAATGTTTATTAGATAGACGATGTGTTGCCCCTCGGGAGGGAGAAGTTTGCCCTGAAATCCTTCTGCCAGACAAGACAGGGGTTTCACTCAGGAGACTGGGGAGCAAATCCTGTGTGAAAGGTTGACCAGGCTTCCTGGCAGGAAAACTTCTGGGCAAACTTCTCCCGTCTACCAGGCAGGCGAATACGCTTAGACGGCGTCTGGACAATCTGTAACTGTATCAGACTGCACGTCTGTCCAGATCTTGAAAGCTGGAGTCAGGTGTGATCAGAAGAACAGATATCATCTCAAGAGGCTGACGTATTAACAACCAATAACACCATCACGTCCTTTGTTCCCTTTATACCTTCAGTTTGTACTTAGAACTCCAGGGGAAATAAAAACATGACGATGATGAGCCCTTTAAAGACATCAGCAGGAGGAGGTATCAGTGGTTTGTGAGTGTGAGATACAACAACCTGCTCTTCATGAAGGCACAGAGACGACGTTTAGACATTTGTTCTGGCTTTAATGTTAAAGCTAGTTAACGTCAGTCACTTTAACTGGAGGTCCGGCTCGGTATCAATATTGTCTCGGAGTTTGAGACTCAAACACACAAACGGATCTTTTATGAAAAATTACAGGAGTGATGTTGAAGATTATAATTTCTAGTTAACACTGAGTTCAGATGTTTCATGTGAGACACTGGCTGCTGCTGTGAGGACCGAACATCACCAGGATTACCAGATCTCTGTTTCAACGGATCCCTGGTTGATAATAAATAAATAAATAAATAAATAAATAAATAAATAAATAAATAAATAAATAAATTAATAAATTAATGCATGAATGAATAAATATTAATTAATTAAATAATATAAATAATAATAGGTAAATAAATAAGTGAATAAGTAAATAAATAAGTGAATATATATATAAATAAGTAAATAAATAAATAATTAAATAAGTAAGTAAGTAAGTAAATTAATGCATGAATGAATGAATAACAAATAATTAAATAAAATATAAATAGGTAAATAAATAAATGATGAAATAAATAAATAAACAATAAAAATAAATAAATGTATTAACATTTAATTATATAATTTCTCCGATTGATGGTAACTGGTCCTCTTAGTCGAATGTCATTCCTCTTTGACTGGGTTGCTGGAGGAGGAGGAGGAGGAGGAGGAGGAGGAGGAAGCAACCTGTCAATATACAATATCTATCGATATTTTGCATATCTTTTTAATAGTATATATTTATCTCCTGAAATCTTAAATTCTGCTCTTTCAAGGAGCTGAAGTCTCACTGAGATATTCAAGCACGTTACCATCCAGTCATCCCACCTCTGGGAGCTCTTAAAGGTTTTATAGTATGAAGATGTTCCCACAAGCGTGCAGGAAAACCTTTAACTGTTGTACTAAATACGTAATTAAATGACTTGTTCTGCCGTGCACGGCGGCGCATGCAGCTGAGTGGTGAAAGGAGAAACTTACTGTTGACCTTCTGACTCACTATCTGTTTGGCTGAATCTACACAGGGGCAGAGAGTGTGGAGAGAGAGAGAGGGAGAGAGAGCACAACCACAAGATGAACACCAACACAGAGAGAGAAACATCCACGTGAATCACAGAATACTACCGGGGGATACGTGATGGTCAGCCAGTGCGATGTGGTGACAGATTAGAGTGCGTTAATGAATAAACAAGTGCTGGTTTCGTGTCTGTGCACATGATGTGTTAGTCAGTTGGAGGCTGTAATGTCCAAACACAAGGGGGCAGTCTTATCTAAAACACAGCCAGAGCAGAGCAGCGGTTCACTGCAGCACTGCAAACCAGATGCATGAAACAGTTGCAATGATCCCACAATGCCACTGACATTTCAGAAAGGCTCATGCATCTTTTATTAGACAAAAGCAGCGAGTAGGATGTGGCTCTTCTCCCTGTCCGTGACAACGACATGTAGCTTTGGCCCGGACCTCAGATTCTGGTTGGTAACACCCCCTCTTTGAAGTCGAAGGGGTGTGAGATGATGTGTGGCCTGTGGTTGTTTGCCACAAGAGAGAAAAAGGGAGACTAAAGAGAGGCCTCGCAGAACCAGGAACAGATACGTCGTTTTGTAAGATAGACCATATGTTTTATGTAAAAGATGTCTGCCTCTGATACAGCTAGTTGTATTAACGCCAACACCTTATTTATTGTGTTGTCTTTGGCGTACTTCAAAGGCTCATGGTGCATTCAAAGGTTAGATACTAGGAGGGCAACGATGAGGGCCGATACTGATGTTTCTTATAACAAATTCAGCTGCTAGATTCAGTTTTAATATTATTTATTCCCCCTTTAGTCCCCTGGAGAAAAAGAAGTATAAACTGTTGTGATTGAACGTGCTAAAGTAGCGTCTTCGTCGATCATGCACATGTTTCGAGCGTCTTCAGATAACATCACAACTACCAGTTCAAGTGGCAAATCAGATGCAGCTACCGGTGTTACATCGAAAACTGTCCCCCCGTGGAATTATGAACCCCCACCTGTTAGACCTCTGCAGCTGTGATAAATTATTATATATGTGCAGCTGTGTGGGTGAATGTTCCAACACATCGGCTACTGACACCGGTGGATGTCGTCTTATTTGATGATGTGCGGCGGTCAACACGGCGATTAGCTCGTTAGGTCTTGTTTTAAATTCACATTTCTGTTGGACGTACAGAGAGTCGTTGCTATGGAAACAACACACTGTCTCATGTAGCTTCATAGACTGGTTTGAATCTTTGGCCTAAACTGGCCATCAGGTCCGGTACGTGCAATCATTTCCATGTGTTGGATCTAAACTCCCGCTGGATCTCGTGAGGAGTTGGTCAATGAAGTTCATGCATTGTTAAATTAATTTGACTCCAAGCTTCTTTACATGATAAAAGCAATGAAATGAGAGATCTCATGCACCTTGTGTACAGTAACAGCATCAATTTGCATTAATGAGGTCATGCAGTCTTAAGTTAGTCGTCATCCACTGCGGTCGGAGGTGAAGGTCACATGCTGCGACAGAATGCTCAGAAGGATCAAGAAGATTGTTGATCCCTTGAGTGCAGCGTTGAATGATGAAGGTTAACGCGTTAATGATCTAGTCTAGTTGTTGGACGGGTCTCACGTTGCTGGAAGACTGCTGTCCAACCAAGTTGTCCCGCCTTGAGGGTCGTCGCTTTCACTCAGGGCCCTTAAACGTCGGCCTGCGTCCGTTGGTGTGGCAGCATTGGTGGTGGTTGCCACGGCAGCAGTCACCGGAGGGAAGTGGGAGGAGCTTTGGGAGCTGACACATTTGGGCGTGATCAGCGCTTGACAGGCCTTCTTATCATCTTGCTCTGCGTCCGCCACTAACGGAGCTCCCATGTCTCCCTTCCTCACCCCGGGCTCCACCCGCTCTGCTGCAGGTGGAGGTTTCACCAGTGTGTCCGCGGGACTTGTTGCATCCACGGGTGTTGCTGTTGCATCTGCCTTTAGGGTCGATGGATGGAGGAAGAGCTCCTCTGAGCACGAGCGAGCTGGAGTACTGCAGAGAGCAGAGCAAACTAAAACGTATTGCTGCCTGGTCATCATCCTACATTATGAGACAGCAGGTTTTATGAACGCATACATCTGTGAAACTAGTCCCAAGACAGAAAACTGCTACTCCTAAGATCCCAGAATACACTGCAGGGAGGATGAGAGCAGCCAGCTGCCGGCAGTGGAAAAGGCCGAGCTCGAGGCCGCAGCCTGCTCAGGGTCAGAGAAGGAAGAGAGACTCATTTCCTTTCATCCTGAGGGTGCGACCGATGTTCATGTTCCCCTGCAAGGGTGTCTGTGTGCGTTATGTGTTGTGAGGTCCTGTTTTCTTTGCCCGTGCATGTTTTACCTCTCGATTACATCACTTCAGACTCTCAGCTCAGACTGAAACTAAACTAATTCATGTCACTCAGCCATTTCTATCTGTTACAGGGAATTCAAAACAATGATCGATCTATAACATCTGTGCCAGACGAAGATGAGAACAGGTACTCATCATCATCTAACAAGACTGTGGATGAAACCTCTGCTTCACTAGGTGAAGTAAGAGAGGAGCATTGCAGCACACTGGACTGCTGAACTACAGAACATGAATGACACCACTTAGTCCTCCGCCTTGTCACCCAACACCAAGTGTGTAAACTGTGTGACCCCCCAGGCTGCTCAGTAAAGACCTTGTATGACAGCAGGTGTAAATCAATGAGCACCTGGAGCGACTCTGTTAACCTGCTCTGGATGAGTTTATGAGATGAGGTGAAGAGGAAGAAGGTAAAGGGACTGCAGGGAAATGACAGATGACAGAAAGTGGATCTGTTTCCTGATTAAAACTTTTCTGAGGAACTGGGTCATTGTTTTTGGAAACACACACACACACACACACACACTCGGCGTGTCTCAAGAAGTAGAGTGGCCGCCTGGTGATCGGAGAGTTACTGGATAGATCGCCGGCTCCTCTGAGGAGCAAGCATCACTCATTTTTAGCTTTTTTTTTTTTAGCTCATGAGACAAAAGTGAGCCTCTTACAGTACGAAGGAACCACTTGATTTTTCATCACGAACCAAAGCTTCTAACGTCTTTAATAAATCGGTGATAATTAGAACGTTAATCGACGTTAGAGCTTCACCTTCCTGATCGTGTTAAAGAAGTCAGCATTTCCTATTTTCTTACAATAAGGGTGACCAAGCGAACCTTCCTGTAATATGCTGCCCCCTACTGGTGAGGAGGTTGGATCGATGTTTACAAATTGCAGCCTTAAAATCCCCACAAATACAAATAATTTGGTAAAATAAAACACCTGAACCGCTGACATCATTTAAGGTCAAAATCAAGCAAAACATGAAAAAAAATAAAATAATCAACACCATAAATACAAACAAAATATAAAATCCTATGAGACAATTAACTTTAAGATTTGAGTTATTTAGAAAAAGAATGAGAATCATGAATTCGGCTGCTGATTGGCAGTACTGAGAGAAATATTCATGAACCTTTGCTCGGAGGTGACGGTCAGGTGAGTTACAGTCTTCATGGCGGACTCGGCGTGGGGCTGGGGGAGGCTATAGGGGTGAGGCTCACTGCTCCTCCTCAAACCTGCCGCATGTGTGGACGCAGCCCACGTCTCCCTCTCCTGGTCATTCTCAATCTGTGTCTGGGGTTCAGGGGGCAGGGTGGGGGGCGGACGGGCTACGCTAGAGACCTCATTTGGACTGTTAGCCATTCACATGCATCACACAGGGGAAGGAGGACGTATGCACACGAGGGGGGATATGAACAACGTGGTGGTCAAACACAGGGATACGTAGGAGGACACAGAAGAGGAAAAGGAGGAATGGAGGATGGAAAAAAAAAAAAGGACAATAATACGTGCAAAATCAATGAATGCATCTGGATGCAACACACACTGTCACATGGTGGAGGAAGTTCACAGGTGACGTATCAGGAGAAAACACTGGGTGACACACATGAGGTCTGTCTGGTAAATCCACTCACTTTAGGACACTAAACTCTGTGACAAGTCCGATCATGATGCAGATGTCTGGCTTTTTAATCTTCTGGATGAAGTGTGATGCTTTATAACCTTATCGAATCAAATGCTGACACTTCCCTGCACGATACACACTGAATACTAATACTGCAGTAATCAATCTGGATATATAAAACAAGACATGGAAGCGTCAGACTTCGGTCTAATATTTGTCCACCCAGCTTATCACACACTTGTGTACCATGAACCAGGATCATGCTACATGCACAGTAAACGTCTAAGGCAACATGCATGAATTAAAGGTGTGACATTGTTACTTCCAGAAGAAGTCACATAAGTATTATTAAAAAAGGCAGCTGCACATGACCCCACTGAATCAGGGAAACGCCTTTATGACTGTCACCAGTCTATAATTATTAAGTTCTTCTCATTAATACTGAAGCCACACTCACCTGAAAGGTCGATCTCCCCCTACTGGCGAAGTGGCCGTACTCCAGCTCTTGCGTCCCCCTTCCTCTTTGTCGCCCCTCTTCTTGCGGAGCGGCGCCGGCACGTATCCGCTCTGGTTGCTCTTGTTGGGCAGGTACTGGTTGAAGGGCATGGCGGTGCGCGGCTCGCTGACGGAGGTCCGCCGTGCCGACATGTCGTCCTTACGGACATCTGGGATCTTCCTGTGGAGCGGGCCGTCGGACTCTGAGTCGCTGCCGCGGCCTGTTGGGGAGGAGAGGCGGATGGTGAGTTCACAGGTGTCAAAGACTGCAGGGTGACGGACGCATGCTCGTACCTGAACCCTCATTCAGGCTGTGATTAGTCTTCATGTTGTTGTGTTTACGACAGCAGTTTATGTGCTTCTCTTACCTCCATTAATGCTGTTATTTGTATATTGAAATGACCCGTCTGAACAGTGATTACACAGTAGTATAGTGGACACAATGTCTGAATGATAATGTGATTTGGAAGAACCGAGATTTCCTCTTAAAATATCCCAGAGAGCGAAAAGCACCCAGATTGCTGTGTCATTGCGAGAGAGAGAGAGAGAGAGAGAGAGAGAGAGAGAGAGGGAGGGAATAAATCCAAAAATAAATTGGACAGAGAGACAGTCTCACAGAAAACAACCCTAATTGCTAATCTCTGAAATGATCTGTAAGTCTCCATCAAACCTCCCGGTGCTCTTCCATCATACAGGCCTGCAGAACATGACGGTCATGTTACAGATTTTATCTTATGGATTCCAGTGGCAGAACAAACGTCAACACGGAGGCGGCTGCTGGTCTATTTCTATCAAACCGAGCATACATCATCTCCTAATTCTGTATCGTGCATCTTGAGCCGACTAGATGTTAAACACTGGAACTGCAGATCGCTGCAGGACCTTCCCTGCTCGCTGTCTGACGTCGTGAGATGATCCTTCAAGTTATGTATGGAACAGAGAAGCCCAGACAGGACGCCGTGTGCTTTTACCGTATTACTGCTGCGACCAAATTCAACGTGCACAAAAAAACAGCAGGTAATAGATACCTGCTGCATTCTTGCTTTGCCCAAGGACTCCTGAAATTCCTCTCCAAGATGTTCACCACATGTACAGGAATCCCCGCCCCCCCCCTTTTTATTTTTTGAATGCATGCATACCCTACTACATGACCTGCTGGATTTATGACTCAATGTTTATATTTCCCAAGGATGAACCAACAATCTCAAACAGAAACATTCTGAACAGACACATGTGTCAGATACAAAAAGGTCTTATTTGGTTCCAGGAGACTGACAGCTGAAGGTCCAGAAGGCCCTTCGAGGTGTCTGCACATCCAACGGTTCGATTACGACTCCTCGCACATCCATTGGAAACACGAGTGACTCCGACATCAGTGTCTAAGGAGCAACATGCGTCTGGTGTTTGTTGGCTCCTCTCTCGTCACATGTGGTAACACTGAACGTTCACCAGGGGGTCAGTGCCACAGTGTTGCAGGGTTCCCATCAACCAGCGCTCATCTCCAACATGTTATAGCTTTCCCATCATGGGGGCGACATAGAGCCAAGTCAAGGAGATGAAGTTCATTCTTACAAACAGTCTTTAACTAACAGAAGTTGACTACATACACAGACAAACGGGAGGACAAGCTGCAGCCTGAACACATTCTCCGATCTCCGTCTGAACAAAGGAGTATTCACAGGATTGAATTTCCTTTCATAGATTGAATTAAAGTCGTCTCTCTTTCCCCTAATTACTCCCCAGGATGAAGTCAGTTCACAGAGCTGTGATTGGAAAGCGGTTTGTCTAGTTTGTGTGCATGTTGATAAATGGGCCCGAGGCTCCGTGTGATTGGCTGATAACCGATCTGTTCGTACTCGTCTGTGCCCTCCGGGTCTCATCTGAACTCTGATATCATGCAGATTGCTATAAACCAGAAGAAGTTCTTCATCCTCCTAAAACTCCTGACAGGAACAAATCCAGCTGATAGTAACTTCAGATATGTTGCTTTCATATCAGCAGTCTGGAACGTTCAAAGCATTCCAGGAGTCTTTCTTTTATTAAACGTGGTCATTCGTTTTATTGTTATGTCCACTTCCCAGATGGTTCGGAACACAGAACCATCTGGGGGAGTCGTCCGTGGAAACCGTCAGGAATACAAAGGGCAGCTGAACCGTCTGTTTGTCTATTACGGGTGGTAATATTTTCCAGAGATAAAAGCCTCCTGTTCCATCCTTTACCCCCAAAATACTCTGGCATCTACGCTAGCGTCTTCCTCAGGAGTCCTCCAACAGACCGAGAGAAGCTCAAAGCCCGGCAGCACACGGATCCCCGTGTGATCTCGGGAATCTCAGGCGGATTCCAGCGCTCACGTCTCCAACCCGCCTCGTCATTTAATTCCCCAGCGTCTGACTTTACAAAGTGACTGAGTTCTGCTGCTTCGGGTTTGAAGGTAGGCGTACGGGAACACAAGCAGCGTGTGAGTAATGAGCTGTGGGTTAAACGTGTCGGCGGAGGGACGGAGATAATGCATCGTTAAGATGAAGAGGGTGTCTCGTCTGTGGAGGGAGGAAGACTCTCTGTCCTCTTGTACTGAAACAGCAATGAAAACTGCATGATGTCTAACAGTCGACTTGGTGACAGCTTTCGGAGACGGCGGTTTCCTCAGCACTTCCCCTCAAAACAAACAACACGGTCAGACAGGATGCTCGTCTTCTCTCTGGGTTTTCCAGCACGAAGCTCAGAGATGAAACATACGTGAAGCTTCATGCACGTCGCTGCAACCTTTTAAAAACACAGTTTAAGGCAAACAGTGTGACAATCAGCAGCTCTCTTATTTTTTTTTTCTTATTAATATTTACGTGCAACCAAAATAATTCTTGTGCAGTTTTGGAGAAACATGATTATTTATTTGGAGTCTTGTTTGCGTCCATCTGTTGATTGTCAGCCTCTCCTGAGGGAAACATCCTGCCAATTAGCTGTTAAATGCTCCGTTTCGTTAAGCAGGTGGTGACAAACAGTGTCGGTTTGTCGTTCGGTCTCGATGAAGTCGTGACAGGCGGCTACACAATGAGCTGAAACTGATCGATGTATCACACGTTGTTTAACTATCTAAAGTTCAGTTGGAGGCAGCTCTGTTTGTTGTAATTTCACAAACAGGAAACTCCAGAAAAGAAAGTGAAAATACGCGGCTGACATTTGTACACTGAAGCAGCACCTTTCTGGAAAGTCCCTGCTGCGTGCACACGCTGCAGATCGACATGTCAACCAATCGTTATAGGTGGTATTCACTGGGATCTATTCGACTACCCTTCGAACACACCGTCTCGATCCGCACGCAGCAACACTCGTCCTGTTAAACCCGAAAACTCTACGTAGCTGAACAACCTGCCAACCAACTCCACTTACTGAACTGTGTAATTTCACTGAGCCTCTGTACTCAGACTGAACCATCTGAACTGTCGATCAATAAAGTCATTAGTCTGGGTTGATGCACTTTCAATTCACTCACCAAGTGTTCTTCTTCTTTTGTTGTTTATTGACGATCAGCCGAACAGCTTGTAGAAGTCGCTGCCAGGTGACGTTTAAAAAGACGGGAAAGTCTATTTTATAAGACGAGACGATGGTCGTACATTGACCTTTAGAGACTATATGAAGACTCAGAACTCATCACCCGTCGTCGTACATTGCACAGAGAGCAGGAGCATGTTGTCACGGCAACCGAGCAGATTGACTCATGAAAAAAGTGTTTGGAGGAAGTAAATTCGACCATCTGTCATCTGCACCTTCTTACTGGCAACATATCTGCACTCGGGGGGAAAATACATATTTAATGTGATAAGTTGGCATGAATGTATCGTGAGCTTCACCGCAGAAGAAGACGAGCATGTGTCCGGTCAGTTTTTGTGTTATCGCGCTTTTCCTCCGCAGATCCGTCGAAAAAAGACAGGAAGTGATCGTTCAAACAACCGCACCTCCGTCTCGTCTCTTCTCTCACATGTGACCTGCAGGCTGAACACAACTTCATCTCTCTCCGTCACTCATGTCGCTGCACACTTGAAGAAAAAGCAGCTGTAACCTGGAACAAGAGGCTCAAACACACAGAGACTCAGCGGCAGAGCTGCACATCCTCATAAGGACGATGTAACTGTACGAGTTATAGACGAAGGATATTTTAAATCTCCATTATTATATTCTTCAGTCGGAACATCTGGAACCAGTCAGGAGAAGATGCTTCTCAAACTCTCTCTGAGCCAAACCGAGCAAGAGACACAGAAACCAGCTGCAGCCGTCAACCGTGACCTCTGACCCCCCCATGTGACAAGTGAATAAAATATTACGACATATAGATGTGAACAATAGATAGAAAGATGGTGACTAAAAGGAAAGAAAAGATTCAGGCTGACCTGCGTGAAGTGCGTTCGATGATATCTTACATATCTTAATTAAATCTGGTGTGTGTGTCTCCTGCAGGACGGAGGTTCGACTTGGACCTCCACTGACATCATTAGTTGTTGGGTGAAAGGCTGAAGAAGGTCAGATAAACATCTTAACCTCAGTATGGTTGATCATAACTAACATGCAACAGTTCCTTCCCGTTCACTGGACATATGGCCGCGGCTACCGTGAAAACAAAGGCCGTACCTTTGCTTCAAAAACACTGAGATCATTCACTCCTTCAAAAGCCTTTTGAGTGGCGCTGGGCGTCGTCCTGCAATAACACGACACAATACAGGAGCGCCGCTGTCGAAGGACAATGCACCTCATTCATCTGCACACACACATTTAAGACAAACAAAAGAGGCGGTGCTGAAGTACGACCCGACCACGAGACGTACGGCCACCGTCCTTATATCGTTGTCGGGGGTTCGCCTACCATCGCTGCTGCCGCGGGCCACCAGGACGTCCGGCGACGGGGTCTGTTGTGAGCGTGAGCCGAAGGAGTCCAGGCTGTCGAAGGAGTCCTCGCGGCCGTGGCGTGGCGGGGAAAGAGAGTCGCTTCGCTCAGAGTCCCAGCAGTCGATGTAGCCGCTGTCCCGGATGCTGCGTTTAGGGCTCTCTGCTTCTTCTGCCTCCTGAACAGTCGTGCAAACAAATCTTAAAAATGCATGAAGACAGAAAAGTGCAAAATACATCAAATTATACTGAGAAAGAATTCCGTCTGCACGATCCACTCAACCCGTCCTTTGTGCTGTGTTGCAAGTGTGAGCTCCTCTAGCCGTGTCCATCTCTTTGCTTCAACCTGACTTTCTCACCCTTTTCATTCAGCAATGATCGCTCGCTGTCCCTCCCTCTCCACCTCAGTGACCCCTTCCCATCATCTGTCTGCAGTTGGAACATTTCTATGCTGCTCATGGAAGGTGGGGAAAGGCCTTATCCTGTCTGGCTTCCTGTTCCTGACCCCGGACTGCCCAACCTCTGTCCTTACACTGGCTGAGTGGTGGACGGAATAGCTAAGTGAGCTGAGGCTGACCGGGGAATCATGTACTTAATACATTCAACTCGAAGAAAGAGAAGTGTTGTTGTCACCTGTCGTCCCCAGGCAGGTGAAGAACACTGATCATTAACAAACTTGTCAAACCTTTCGCATCTGTGACAGCAGGCCCTCAAACTCTTTCAGGTCCAGCGTGGGCCCGTTGTAGGAGGTACAGCCGTTGGCAGCCCGACCCAGCCAGTAGATGGTGATTAGAACCTAAATGAAAGAGACAGACATGAAGACATGAGATACTTTAACTGGACATTACGCTGCTGCCTTCACACCCGCTGGACCGAGATCAGCATGCAGCGTTACTACAGCCTGAGCTTCATTGTATTAATGTGTTGCATTGTGACGCCTGCCAGAGAACAGAATGAGAAGTTCAATGAAGTGGAACTTCCTGTAGCACTGCAGCTGGACATTTGAAGCTTCTCTTCTAATTAAAAATGATATTTTGTCAGCTCAGACGGCTTAATGGTTGTATTGCAGGAAGGTCAGCGTGCATGAAGTTAACACCTGCAACCAACCCTCCATTCGGCTCCTTTCACTTGTCTCGACACAAAGAAACACAGGCCAGCCTCTTCCAAAGACGTTAGCTTTAGCATCCTGCACAAACAAGACAAGAGCCCGATCCATTGTTGTGACCCGGAGCACGGACACGGGAACACTCCAGCTGGCAGACGACCTCGCTTCAGGGACCTGAGGTGATTTATATTCGCCTGTTAGTTGACTTAGCCGTGTGTGCATACATCATCAGGCCATCTCCTTCAAACACATTTAATGTGCAATCAGTTGGAGGGGTCTTTGCCTCTGACTCTTCCATGTGATGCATCGTAGTAACACTGCAATATGACTCAGGATACATACGCATCCCTGCAAGTCAGCTTAATGCCTTAAAATGCAACATGCACAGAAACTCCGATCACGGGTGTTCACGCCGAGCTGCACCTTTAGCTCCGCTGGCAACGTCATATACTATATTTACTGTGTCCATGTCAACCGGCCGTCCGCTGGGATGGCTTTGATAAGGAAGCTCAGCGTGGCTTAATGTGTTTATTTCAGTCGCACTGTCACTGTCAACCCACGTTTGGAGGAAGAGCAGAGGAGCTGACAGGCTGATCAGAAGAAGAGTTGCGTTTTCTGTGTAGTTTCTGCAGAACCTAACCTCCGGGATGAAGCCAAGAAAAAGCCCATGTGGGGGACGTGATGCTTCTGTGACACCAGTATAGAACAACACCAGACATGCAAGCTCCCGTCAGAAGTGGGTCAGCACCTATCTGCTTTCCAGTTTGCTTCCATATTGATCTGAACAGCACAAACACCATCGGCAACCTGCCACGACTGCTCGTTTCAAACATGCATCACGAAAGAGAAACTGAAACCTGACACTTTGTTGTGTCAGGTGCACAAACCTGAGTGACACCGATGGAAAAAAACAAACAAATCCAGAGATGACCACATACACACAAGCCCATGCATGCACATATTTAAGCACAGCACAATCCCCAAACCAGCAGTGGTACTAACACTTGTACCGGCTAAACAATCATCCACCTTTCCATGCAATCAGCTTGTTTTCATTCTACCTTACATCCGTTCGCTGCACAACACAGCACCAGTGCTGCAGTTTCCTCTCCTTGTGAACAGAGATGTGCGGCAGAGACAGCAGCTATTAAATCAGAGTCTGCAGGCCGGATCCATAATGCAGCAGCAGGTCCCGGCTGCTGGGAGTTTGTGGGTCGTTTTTTTTTGCTATGGCTGCAAACGATGGCTAATGTGGAGCTGGGAGTCCCAGTGTGTAGTCAGCTAAATGAGCTAACAGCTCTGCAGCTCCACACAGTGCACAGTGCACACGAGCATCACGGTGAGTCGGACAGAGAGAGAGAGAGGGAGAGAGAGCGGAGAGAGAGGTGAGAGAGAGAGGCACAGATTTGACTGCAGAGTGGGCAGGGCTAACATTGTGTGTTCTGCTACTTAAAGCAGCACTAGAAGGAAGAAGTGATGAGGTGCGTTGGAGGATAAATGAGACTGTAAAAGTGAATATCTGAGAGTGAGAGAAGCAAGAACTCAAAAACTTCAAAGAAGCAGAGCGGAAAGAATTAAACCTGATAGAATGTACAAAGAAACAGTGAGGAGATGAACAGACGGTGATGGAGTCGTAGTATTTTTAAATCACATAAATAGAGACAAATTAATACATGAAGGACCAATAAAGTTAAAGAAATAACAGCATGCAGAGAAGAAGCGTCCAAAGATTGAAGCTGTGATCAGTACAGATGGAGATAAGAACGTAAAGCTGAAGCAGAGGTGATAAGTGCAGTCGTGAGGCCGCAGCACAAACAGAAGCACGCAGGCCACATAATGAGAGTTTCCAAACCCAAACATATATTTAGCGCTCAAACAAAGTCCAGAGGCGTCACTTACATTCTTTAGCTTCCTGCTGCAGTCACTTCCCCTGGGGAGAGAGTAAGAGAGGGGGGGTGAGATAAAGAGTGAGATATTGATTTCTGGGGATATTTAAAGAAATAACGTACATATAAAGCACCAGCAGACACCTGAAGAACTCAGCAGCTGCGCCAAAAAAACACAAAACGCACAACATAACATGTTTGATGGTGTAGATTCAACGATATGAACCATCAGAATCTGAATGAAGGATTGGGAAGATAGTTGTGGTGGCTGGTGGCACCCAGGGATGCTGCCAGAAGGAAACGATGTGGATCACCACTGGAGGCTAAAAATGAGAGGTGGAATGAAACGGTTGTAAAACTGACCCCAACACGGACTCGTTGTGTGGTGTTGCATACTTCTACGCTAGGAGGGGGAGACATCGGTGGACAACAACACACACAAACCTGTTCTAATCCCGGATTATCGGCGCTCTGTGTCTGATACAGGTGTGCACAGATGTGCGAGGCACCCTGTGTGTATGAGGCGCAGCAATCCAATGTGAAACCATCCTCGTCAACATGAGACACTCAATAGAAAGTCCTCCGGCAGCCGGGTGCCAACAAGTGTGTATTTTAACACCAACCAGGATCTTTTTGTCTCTAAACCAAACCAGACTCAACCACAGCGCCGTGTATAAAAGGTAAAAATACCCGTTTCATAAAAACCTAAAACCATGGAAGAGTCAAAATATCATGGTGGAAAACAAAGCTTTTACAGACTCAAACTAAAAGGGATTATTACACTGGATTACAAATTAAGATTCACTGGTAATAACGTTTACAACTATTAAACTACAGCAAACGATGTTTTAAAATTATGATATTTGAGCAGCATTTATACTAACAAACTCAAGAACTCTTTAGACTTGAACGATGAGCTCACCACTTTGACTCGCTGTACCCTGCAGCACGTTCGCCCTCAGGCTCACGCCTGGCTCGTGACCAAAGAAGCTTCACGCCTTCACTCAGACACCTTGGGACCAACGCTCCGCAATATATCAAAGTGCTTTGCCCACCAGCAGCCGTGTGAGGGATCAATAAATACTCAGAATTCAGACTGTATTGAAAAGGGGCCAATGGACAGTAGCCAGGGGGGGGATGTTATATTCATGTTTATGAATAACAGACGACTTAAATAAAAAGTTATCTGTAGTTTCAGATCACAAACTGACGAAAAAACACAAGTGACAATCAAATTGCAGTTTGGTGGATTTTTCCATGACAGCAGCGACCTGAGCGAAGACAAGAAAAGAGGTGTAAGACGAGAAGAAGAAGAAGAATGAGGTGTAATCAGCTGGAGGCGATGATCTGTAAATCCTCCCCTCCTCCTCCTCCTCATCATCATCTCTTTCTGTCAACTGACTAAATAAACAAGGAGACAAGTTGTCTTTTCTCTGCAGCGTCTTGTAGAGGCGAATATGAGGGACGGAAAAACAGATTCCACAAGGTATTAGATCACTTAGAGTGTCACTCTTCCTCTCATGTCAGTACCGATGATGTAACACAAACGACGTGGTGAAGCTGCGGACACAGGGGGGAGACGCACGTGGCAACTAGAGACCGTGGATTAAGCGATAACCTTTTGGGGACACGAAGTGGGCGGGTACTCATTCATGAAGATGACATAAGATAAGCGGACTTCGGCGTAGGCGCCCCATCCATGATCCAGAAACCGGTCTGGTCTCAGAAAGAGACTACACCCGACATCTGGAGGAAGGACCCACAAGGACCCAGCTTCCATGACATTGTTTCCTGCGACATATTTAATCTGTGAACTAAAATGAATTCAATGCAGCTATGTGCATTTACTCGTGATGCATTTAAGGCCCGAGCTCTTGCTATATATACACAAGAGGGTTACCAAGGCAACCAGAGCCTGGCCAAAGTGATGGGCAACTAAATCTCTTTGTGAATGCAGCTCGTCAGCCGTCACTTGTCTTCAGAATCAAACTGTTTCCATCAGAACACAGTGGAACAGGAGATATGAGCTCATAAAGAACCAGAGAACCTGTCTGTCTTCATGGCCGCCTGCCCGAAGCTGTTTCCCAGATGAGTAAACACCTGTCCAAAGTCTCAGGGACTTCCTCTCAACGGGGACGAGCTGCAAGAAAATAGCAGTCGGAGCCCAACGGAGGGTTACATAACCACTGGAAATAGCACGGAGCGGCTGAAACAATGACACCAATGTTTCTTCTCAGCTCTTGGGAACTTTGCCAAAATATATTCTTCATTATATTTGTGCACATATTCAGTGTTGTTCAGTGTAACCTTCCCTCCCACAGAGCAACAACAACCCACTATAGTCAACATGGAGCTTTGATTTGGCTTCTTTCTTGTTTACTGCATCATGCCGTTGTAATTTTCCAGCTCACACACACGTTACATATGATCATGATCTGTTATCATATTCAAACTGGAGAAAGAAGACCTAGCCTAGCTACCAGGCTAACAGCTGCATGACATCTTATTGCTGCTTTCCTCTACGTCCTTTCACTCCCCTCCGTCAATGCAATTGTATGAAGGATGATATGAACAATATTTCCTGGAGAAGTTAATCCCAAACCTTCTAAAACTGTCTGGACTGAATCTGAAAAAAAAAATTCCCTTTCAGAAATAATGAAATGTTCTGGAATGCATGAGGAGGAGTCGTGTGGGAATCAAATACCACATTTCAAACCTGCTATCATAATGTGATCTGAATCGTAATCCACATGAGGGAGAACACATGTTAATGCAGGTTATAAATGTGTCTGGGTGTGATCGCATCACCACATCTGGAGACAGTCTGGACTTGGACCCAGTGGTAGGTGTGAAAGCGGCCTGTGCAACGTGCTAGCATCCCTGCCTACGACACGTAATCATTCCCGCTCTGACCTCTGACCTCGACTGAGCAATCGCCAGGACAGTTCTGACACTCTGGTGAATCCGGTCGACGGTGTGGCAGCAGAGCTCAGGTTCAACACTCAGAGATCATAAGTCCACAAAACCTAACGGCAATCCCCTTCCTGACAGAACCGGTCCGGCAGCTCCTCCTGCAACATTATACTGTCCACCTCTTTCTGTGTCCATCTCAAGCTTTCTATCCTCTGAATGAAACCCTGTCCAGCCACCTCGACGGCCCCGCACACATCCAGCATCTACTGTAGATATAAAACTACAAGCACTTGGCTTTGTTACCTAGCAACAAAGTAGGAGTCATGGATCAGCGCGTGTCGTATGTGTACACAGTCCGGTTGTGGCGGACAGATATGCTTTTGTTTTCCTTCACCGATGGGCTCCTCGTACGAACCTCCTTTCACTGTCGATGGCCTGTTTGTGTTGGAGTGAACTGGCTGATTGTCTGATGCAGAGAATGACAGACTGGGAGACGCACAAAGAAGAAGCACACATCCAGTGATGAAGACGAGTCTTCATTGTCTGTATTCAGTATCAAAACACTGTGCATCCACTTCATTAAACAGAAGCCTTCATTTGTTATTATATACATTGTTTTTACTCGTCTATAAATGAGATACTTTGGTTGATGTGTGTTTGTGCATTAGTGGAAAATCAACTCTTATATTGAGCAGGACTGCTGATGAGGCAATATATGGTTATATAAAGACGTGCATTCACTAATAACTCTGAGATTAACTCCACGTGTAGTCGTGTGGTTCAATGAGTTGGGTCCAAATCTTAACACGTTGGTATTAAATTTAACATATTGTGTTACAGATATTCACAGGATGAAGTCTGCAGCACCCCGTCTCCGTCTGTGCAGCAAAGGAGACGACTTCAAGACATGTGTCTGTCTGTCGGTTTGGTCACATCAGCTTAGGACTTAAAACCCCCATGCACACACACAGACACACACTCAGCAGTAAGTAAACACTGGAGTCTTACTTGGCGGTGGGGCGTGACGACGTGTCCTGCAGGTCTCCGGGGTCAAACAATTGGGAGCCCTTCAGTCCCAACTCCTCACATCCGCGCAGGAAGACACTCAGGTTGTCCTGCAAGCACACACAGACACGCACACGCACACAAATGAGCGTAAATACGTGTGTCGGCAGAAGACAGAAGACAAAGCAATGCCGGGTCCATTAACAGCTCTGGTTTACTTGACATCATTACAAAACACATTACAGCCATTTAAAGAAGAGAGAGTGAAGTGATCACGTCACACATGCAAACCTTTATTTGTCTCTCACAACATGAAAATCAGTTTACCTGCCCGACAGAAACGTGACACCTCCAGGTTTCTGTGGACGGCTCTCCGACGTCGCCTCTTTCAGATTGTTCTTTTAACTCCTCACTTTTGGTTTTACTTCAAGCTCTCTTTTTTTATCTTCTGTCCATCACCTGCTTTTTTCCTCGATCCTAGTTTTCTTTCTCTTCCTCTATACCCTGCACTCTCTCTCCATCTTCTCAGCGTCCTCCTCTCTCTCCCACCCCCCCTCTGCTCTCTGATAGCGCCTTTGTCGAATGCAACCCGACCCGAGTTCTCCTCCTGTTCCCAGGTTCTCTCTCCCTTTGTTTTCTGTCCCCCTGTCGTTCAGAACAGAAGGTCTCTCTCTCTCTCTCTCTCTCTCTCTGGGTGTCACCACTTCCTCTCTCCCTGATTGTCCCAACCTCTCTCTCTTTATCTCTCTTACACTTCAAAACACAAACACAATGCGGTCACATCCACACATTTAGACTAAGTTATGTTTTTTCATATACACACCTTAAAGTGACGGCACATGAAACTACGAGCCTTGTTTACACACACACTAGCTAGCTGGTTTCAGAATACACATGCACACACACACACACACACACAAACACACACTTGTTCTCACGGCCTTTTTTTTTATTTGTTGCAAAAACCCTCGCTGCAAACACACCCTGTGGCTTCCTGTGTTTTTGGGACAGCGCCATCACTGCACCACTGGTGAGAGGCAGCACCCCCCCCCCCCCCCCCTCCTTACCTTCCGTACCAGCATTACATAAAAGTGAGCTGTAATCTCATGTGACCAAATCGCATTGACACTGACAAAGCTGCCTGTTAACGCAGCTGTAAGCCGCTTGTGATGTGTTCCATAAATATGCCAGCAGAGA
>CAAKHC010013734.1:37607-48792 GCA_901007825.1 Macroramphosus scolopax | reverse complement strand
TGTGTGTGTGTGTGGGTGGGTGTGTGTGTGTGTGTGTGTGTGTGTGTGTGTGTGTGTGTGTGTGTGTGTGTGTGTGTGTGTGTGTGTGTGTGTGTGTGTGTGAGTTTGAGCCAGTGTTAACATCGTACATCCAGTGCATTACTGTGCCAATCCCTCAGCTAAGCCTTGGCACTGCAGGGGTTCACTCCTTATTTAGGTCATCATCACATGGTTAAAGAGTTAAAGAGCTCTGGATTGGTCCACACCAGAAAAAGAACTCTAACATCTGGTCTGTGTGGCCTAATTCCACAACAACCAGTGTGATAGGTAACTATCTCAACCCGGGGGATTTGTTTTTTGGAGGGGGGGGGTATACAAATGTCAACACATAAGGAGGAATTACTAATTATAATGATAATAGCGATGCTATTAGCGATGCTCTCTGATAGAACAGCACAGCAAGATACATTATAGCGCTGTAGCTCCTCATCTTCATCAATGTAGGAGGTGAAACTTATTATAGTTGCAGTGTGTCAAAGTTGCAGTTGTGGAGGCGGAGTGGTGGAGGGTGTTCTTGGAAAGCTGAAATACGACAAATTAACACCCTTTAATGTGGTTGACTAATGGCTTACTTACACATCCAGCAGTTAACGAGTAATATTATCTTCCTCTTCACTCTCATCTAGTTGAGGAGGTGGAACAAAGTTTCCAGCCACTCAGATAAACTTGAAAACACTTGACTGCTCCTTCATCATCAGGGAAATAATGATGATAAATGCATTTATAATTGTAGTTAAATAAACTATGCAAATGTTATACGATGATATATTAAATGCAGAGATTACTGCAGCTGGTGCATCGATGTTCATGTAGTTCTACTGCTGCAGTAGGTTGAAGTGGAGCTAATTTAATTTCATGTTAATTATTGAACGTTGTCTCCAGAGCAGTGCATCCACAACTGTACTGTACATATACAAAACCTTTAAACACCAACCGGCCTTAAATTTGTATTTAAAATTGCACTGGAACTTTAACTATGTTAATATTTTACGTCTTTGGGAACAACTAGAAAGAGAGAGAGAGAGAGAGAGAGAGAGAGAGAGAGAGAGAGAGAGAGAGAGAGGTAATGGAGGTAGGAAAATTGCATAACTCACTTTTAGGAGGGAAGAAGGGTGGGAAGGAGGGAACAGAGGATGAATAAAGGACAGGACATGCAGTCTGTGCAGGAACCCTCCCTGGCTGATCCTCTGAATGAACCTGTGAAATGGCACCAAGACTTCTGGTCTGAGTCACTGACACCTGCCGCCGCCGCTGCCACCGCTGCTGCTGCTGCTGCAAGGAAAACACCTCCACATGACGCTAAGATTCACTAACAGATCATCAGACATGACAAGAACATGACGAAGAAAAGCTGATGTACAGCAGCATCATGTCACCTGGATCAACACATAGGCAACCGTCTGCTAACAGGAACATTTCAAGATGTCAGTGTTGTTTCTGTCTTGTTGAAATAACAAATCAGGAAGACTGACTGCTAATCAATCCTAGATACTAAAACTCTGTTTTCAAACAGTTGGGAATATCCCTCATAGATGAAAATATTAGGTACAATGTCTAAAAGTGTGGAGGGCTGTCCATAAGTCAAATAATGTTGTCTTCATAAAGATATATAATGTCGATACACTGAAGCACGAGACGGAAAACAAGAAAGGTTTTATTTCCCTGAATTGAAAGAGGAATTCTAGCAAATGTTATAAATAATGGAATGCTCTGGATTAATCTTTAATCTTATATAAAGGAGAACAGGAGGTGACTCGCTCTAACTTTGATGGACTTGAACTGCATGTTGCTGTTTGTGTTGTAAACTGTATAAAACTGTCAAACTGACAGAATGTGTGAAAGTGAAAGTTTATATCAGACTTGCCAAGTAGGATTCAAGTCATTGTGTGCATTGCTAATTAAATATAATTATAGGGGAATGTTGTGTGAAGAGAGACATGCAGTGTGTTTGTTTGCTCTCTGTACATACTTGTTTACTTCAGACAGAATGTGATATTTTAGAGATTACCAACAACCTCTCCCAATAATCTGAGATAATCCTATGGAGACCTCCTCCTCTAAAACAACCAGTCAGTCATCTGGCTAGCTAGCTCCATCAGCCAACAACTCTGACCGTCATCCAGCCAGGCCGGTCAGTCGGTTTGTCCTTCAGTTTGTTGCTGTGTAGTGTTATTTCTTTAAGACAAAGCATCCTAAGAATGAAACTGAAAGAGAACTGAAACTGAAATTTATCACAGAATATATCCTGGAAAACAGCAAATATTGTCAATTGATTATATAGAATCTTAATTTGTCCTCTTCTATCCCAGACTGATTTTGATTTATATTTGACTATTCAACACATGCACAGTTTAAGTACATCTTACGCTTTGCATCATTTCCCATTACAGACACTGCATACAAACCTAAAACATAGCACACTCTGTATATTGCCCCTTGGAGAACAGTTAGACTCTAACAGTTAGAGTACAATGTAGGACTGGAAAGCTTCAACCGAGGTAACATTTTAACTACACTCGGAATTATTATGCCTCTGGGAACACTCACACAACCCTGGTCCACACCCAGCATTGCTGTAGCACCTGCCCAGGGTGCCTTCATGTGAAATGCTTTTGCATATGGATTAACTTTAATTTATATAAATACATTGTTTGCACTAATTAAAAAAATAAGCAACAGCAGAAAACATCGGACGGAAGTGTCCTGTTTACGGCAGCACGTGAAGGCAGCAGTACCACTGCTTCCTCCAGAGTCGGAGGAAGAGGGGGGTTCTGATTGGCTGATCCCGCTGATGAGGGGGCGGGGCTTACTCCTGAGTCCTGGCACCAGACTTGTGTGAGCTGCGGAAGGTGCGTTGATTTTCACCACACACATTGACTGTCACACACGCACAATCTCAGCCAGAGAAACGGGACAAACCTGCACGGTGAGTGAATGTACATTTATATATATATATATTTTTTGTTTTAACAATTTACAGCAGATTTATAATCGTCCTGACATCGCGTGATAATCCTTGTTTACTGCTGTCGCGCGCAGCTCCATCCAAGCGTGCGTTTGAATGAACGATGAAGTTCATCTCATATTTATAGCGGTATTGAGGTCTGGCGCTGCAGTGGGATGGATGCGGGCCTATATTTAGCTCCTGATATGGCGGACTGGTAGTTTGACATTCTGGTGCACGATGTTTCCCATCATCAATGGCAGAGGATAGTGGGCGTGTAATGGAAGGGGGTGGGGTGGGGCGGGGGGGTCTGTCTCATGCAGAGGTCCGTGGATTCGTGCCTCTTTGTTATGGTGGTGCCGCAGTCGGGATGGTACACCCTCCTGATGAAGCATCACTGAGGAACTACCTAAAGACCACAGACAGTATTCAGCAATAGGTGCAGAGCCCATCTCATGTCTCATATCAGAATGTCTCCTATAGTCTAGGATTGTGTTGCACAATTGTCTATTTGCCTCTTTTGACTACAGGATTATGTTTTTTTCCATTAAGGCAGACAGATGTAGCTTCGTAGCTGAGAGGCCTGGTTATATAAAGGTTTGTTTTTCTGATCTGATGGAGCCTATACATCAGTTTAGGAAGAGTCTGTGATGTTAGTCTGGGGACTAAGCCTGTCATTATACAAGAATACCCCCCCACTGCGCACAGACACACACACACACAAACGCGCACACACACACACACACACATGCACGCACAAAGCCACAGATACACTGCATCCTCTGTCTCTGTGTGGATTAGTACACATTGTTCTGTCTATGCTCATGTCTTTCTCTCTCGGGCTCTTTCTGTCGTTGGTCGTCCGTCTCTTCCCAATGAGAAATAAAACGCGCTGTGTTTGATGATAGTAACTGTAAACTCATTAATGTGAAGGCTACTACAGCACCGACAATCTGAATTACTACTAAAGGAATCTGTACGTGTCAATTTATGCTTTCAATTTAAAGATGCACTGACTCGAAAGTAGAAGTAAGAACCGTAGGATGCTGGATGGATCTGCTTGATCAACTCTTCTCTGAAATAGCAGGACACATGGCTGCAACATTACATAAGACGGACAGATCCTGGAGTCTTGTGCCTCATTCTATACGTACATGCTTGATATCAATCCTGGCATATCTTGTATCTAGGAGATTCCTGAACCACTCGGTGTGTTAGAGGTCTCGCTGCCTGCTATGGGGAGAAAACAACATAGTGTGATTAATTTGTCCACTATAACGAACTAGCAGGGCTGATGACAACCATGTTCCTCATGGAGGACATGATTGGAAGGCCGAGGCAGCTCTGTAGCATCGCTCATTGATAACGGTGTGTTTGGATTTTTACATTTATAAGTAAAAAACTTGACCTCATCATTAATGTCAATGATATTATGATTAACTGTGCAGCAGACAACGTGTGTTGGCAGTAACCATCCACCTGGCTACTGGTGTCAGTTCATCACTGTAATTAATCAGAAGATCCTATTCAGTCTGAATTACTTGTTTGCAGACATTCAATAACTGTTGAAGTCGACGAGCTTTGAAACTGTAAATGACATCAAGTCGAAACCTACGAAACCAGAACTGAATTCTTTCAACATCCTCAATTCAACCTGATGTTTTCACATCATGTCCTCTGTCATGGTGGAGCAGGTTCACCAGGACTGATGGTCGATGCAACGACACTCATGGCACATTAACTGTCTCTTAAAATATCATTACAATACACGTGCAATTATTATTAGGATTTATTATTTTTGTTTTCATACCGCTGAATGTCCCAGAAACCTCAATCCCACGACACTCTCACATCGCCATCTCCAACCAGTTAGTGTCCGTCCCTCTCTTAGACAGATTATACAAAATCTATTGGAGAAGTGCAGCATATGGAAATTAAAACCCCATTAAATGTTGGGACAAATCCGTTAGCAAAAATGTTCTTTTTTTGTTCATTCTCATTGGTGGAGGTCGACGCTCTCAGTGTGTCCGTCTGTCAACAGGCTTATAGCAAACTGTTCTCCCCACAGAGGACTTAACCTGACTGCTGCCTGCTGTGGAAACTTCAGGGGTTAACTCTTTGATGCAAATATCAGGCAACGTGCACGGCTTCGTACTGGTGAGCAAATTTGTGATATGTATGTTGCCCATGGTGCAGGTGGAGGTTCCGTCTGGGTCATGGACATTAGACACAGCTGCAGACCATCCAAAGGAATATGAACGCTGTTCGATACTGGGACGAGGTTCTGTGTCCCTTTTCAGCATGGCAATGTTTGGCCTCATGTCTCCGGGTTGTGCACCATTTCTGGAAGCTGAATACTTTCCTTTTCTCCAGTGGCCTCTCTGTTCCCCACACATGTCCCCTGTTGAGCATCTGTAGGATGTTCTGGACCATCGGGGATGCGAGCGTGTTCCCTCCCCTGGGAATATCTGTGAACTCTGCACACCACTTGAGGAGGAATGGAACACCATTCCACAAGCTTCAATCAGAGGAGTCTGCCAGTGTTGTGACAAGAGGTTGGCTGCAGGATGCAGTGTGACCATCTGAAGAGGCCAGAAGGCCGATCTCACATTAATTGGCTAAAGACGGAATGTTTGTCTGTGGTCACCTCCGATATGAGTTGGAGACATGAACATACCAGCGTCATTTGCAACATCACTGACAATATATCTGCAGAAAGAGATCAACATCTTCAGTCAGACATTCAGGGGGCTTTCACATCCATAAGTCTTATTTTATATCTTATCAGCGAATCAGACAATGAGCCTCGGCCGGGATTTACTGGGAATGAAGCTCTTTTTGTGTCTTTCGATGTTTGATCCTTATGACAGGATGATGCAGACGACAGGCGGGAAGATGGATGGATTATCAGAGATGCTCTAATGCATGGCTGTTGTCATGATGATGATGATGATGATGATGATGATGATGATGATGATGCTACAATTTTGCTTGAGGGATTGGTGGGATTACATGCAATCCCTCCCAGATTACCAGCCAAGCAGCCAGGAAGTCAGGCTCCATTTCAATCTTTTTGCCAATCTGAGGCAGTCATATAGGAAGTTAGCATGAGTTAACATCAGCATGATATCAGGCTGTTTAACAGTTATAACGTCCACCATCTTTACCATCTGATAGCGTATTAGCATGCTAGCATTTGGGCAATTAGGACGGAACATGCAGCGAAGAGACTGCAGCTTTTATTATCTTTCGACATAAACCGAAGAGTTGGATCATCGAAGGTGTTACTACTCAATAAAACAACAATAGAACATTTCAGGATGCTTTGGAATGTGATACAATGACTTCCAGCAGAGCGGCGCCTCGCAACACACACAGCCTCAAAGCACTTGTATAGATTTATTGGAGCTATTGCGGCCGGTATGATTTAATGTGATCGTCACAAACAAGCATGCCAGTGTTTGTGTTATGTTTGTATTCTATTCATATTTTGATGTATTAAAGTGTCTACAGGCCAATGCTGATCTGGCACGTTTGAATTGTACAACAGCACAGATGCAGCTGAGAACTGAAGTAGCGTCTGAAAGTGTTCAAGCAATGTTGCTCCCAAGGCCTTCGAACATAACAAGAATAACAGATAGTAGCAACGCTCGACAAAATAGTCTCACCTCCGCGGAATGAAACCACAAAATCTCCAGGAATATATTCTCGTCTTTCCCCTGTGAGGCCGTCGAGTTTGTGAAGTTGACTTTAAACTGTGCAGATGGGAAAATCTGTCACTCGGGAGAATCCTCCATGATGCTTTGTTTAGACTTAATGTACAATAGTAGTATTTATTCATTATTGATTGATCAGTACATGTGTGGTGAACAGGGAGGCCCAGCGGCAGGAGGAAGAGCACTGTCATGTTGATGGACTAAAGACACACAACGGGAAATAGAACCTGATCAATGTTCCTTGAGATGGTTTGCAGTTGTGTCCAATGCCCGATATCCATGTCTGTCCGCCACCCCACGCCATAACTTCACCAGCCCCATTGAACCTTCCTGTGGACTGAAATCCCGTCGGCATTCAACATGCAGGAGTCCATTGACTGTGTGCTGAAGCCTGCTCCTCTGTTTGCAGTCAGGTCAAGGCTTCTGCTGGGACGGGCACGTAAGCCAGCTTCTCTCAGGCTGTTGCAACCTGTCTGCAGGGATTCTTAGGTTGTTCAAACCATGCACTTCATTAGCTCTAGAAGTAGCTGGTCTGCAGTCACGCACATGCAGCAGACAAATACTGCCATCCTGAACTGGGAGACAACAGCCTGATAAGGTTGTGATCGATTGGCTGTCGCATCAAACTGCTGGAACAAACGTCTCAGGCAGCTTATAGTCGGAGAAAGGACCATCTACAGCTGCAGACAGTTGTTCAACTGACATGCCACCTTGCAGCACGCTGACGTCCGTCTCCCTGTCGACACGCGACACCTGTGTCATTGTGATGTGACACATCTGGAGGACGTGTGGGGACCTTTTATTGAACCCATCTTTAGGAGCACCTCTGTAGTGATGGGGAACTAATCAACATCTGATATTCTGCACATGTGCAATAGGTTGATCATCTTGGCAAGTAGAACAAATTATACTTACTAACACTCATACAAACATATTTGGTGGGAATATTAGACTTTATTTGAGTTGTTACTTATAATGCTCCTTTTAATGTGTCGTCCAATACATCTCAGAGGGAAAGATTATCAACCTTATCAGGCTCATTAGCAGGTCCAGGTGTGACGTAGACACAGACGATCAGGTGACAGGGAGAAAAAGGAAGTTCGAGGGCCGTTGGTGTGCAGATGATGACTGGCAGGTAACAGAATCAGCAGGGCAGTGGGAGGCTCTGTTGTAACATACGCTAAATGTTTGTATTCCACCAGTGCTTGAAACGAGCGTCGTGAATCAGCGGCTGGGAAAAATGTGTCAAAAGTCCTCATATATACGGTATAACCCAATCTATATAATCCACACTTCTAATCCACATATCATGCGGGATCCGTGCAGACAGATGAAGCCATGCATTAAGCCGGTGGAATAAACCGACTGTCTGCACCTTTCTCTCCTACAGTACAGTACGTGAGAGTGTCCGTGCGTGTGTGTGTGTGTGTGTGTGTGTGTGTGTGTGGATAGGTTGACACAGCGTGTTGTCAGCAGTAATCTAAACTGCTGCTCATCAGAGACACACTGTGCATGTGTGTGTGGGATTGTCTGAGCTTGTGCCCGTCAGGAGGAGACAGTGAGGAGCTGCTGAGTCACCATGGTGACTGTCTGGGCAGCCATGCAAGATTTTGTTAACACGTTAGATGCCGTGAGACCGGATAATAGATAAGAGACAAATCCTTTTATGAAGCCTTTGTCTCTACATATGGATCGACAGTATATTTAATGTCCCCGTCTGCATTAACTATTCAAAGACTTGTAACATAATAATGTGCTATAGGTTTGATAACAACTAGAGGAGGCCGTTGTTTAATGCTGCAGATATCCTGCGTGGGTCACACTGACACGGCCATGTTTGTAACTGTCAGGATTCCAGCTGGTTGTAGCTTCTATTTCCTTAGATGAGGACAGACACATTTAAAGTCCAGTCATTTTGGGAGGTACTCATGATAATGACTATATGATGGACTATAACAGTGAAGTACTATTTTATGATCCCACATGAACGATGCAGACTGGGACTATATTCTTGCCGTATATGTGGTCGGTCGTCGAACCAGCAGATGACGACCTCTCACTTCATCACAAACACATGCTGCTGTGTTTGTTTCTTCACCTGAGCAATAACGTCTTACGCTCCTCACTAGTCTCGTCATTTTCACTACAAAACTACAAACGATGATGAAGAAGAGGCAGCTGACTGTACTTCATTCATTGATCTTCATAACTGACTCAGCTTTTAAAAGGCAAGAACATCTAATACACATTTGATTTAACACAGTGGTGGGCCTCACAAAGTGCATGGTCGTGTTCAGTTCCTTCCTTAGAAAGAATGCTGAGGTTACTTACACTAACTAGAGATGTACAGTATTTGCTTTGAACATAGATGCTGTTATTGCATATTCAGGGAATAAAAAGCCATGAATGCAGCAGGGAGTCGTCCTCGGGCCACTAACTCTCCATTCATGGCTGTTACATCATTAGCACAGACTGGGATGTTGCACAGGGACTCTCCGCCGAGCCGGACTGACCTGCTCCGCTGTAAAGCAAACATTTATCATACTGTGGAGCTTTCTTAGACGGGATAATACAGACTTGCAACCAAGCTGAAATCCAGTCCAACTTTCATTTTTTCATTTAATTTTTTCATTTGTTTTACAAGCATTCATGATGATGTGTTGGTCTCTTCCCCGTGTTTGTAGACATCTACCCGACCGTCATTCAATGACACATTTAGAGCAAAATCCTACGCTGTACACGTGGATTTCAGCAGACTTTAAGTTGTTTTATTTAACATATTAGCGTTAACTAGCCGTGTGTGGCCTGTCAAACAGGATGAAACAGAGCAGGTTGCTGGTAGTCAATAAACTCTTTGAGTTGAGGTCTATACGGGTTTGTAATGCTATGTAAAATATATTGTGTGAAATTCTTCCGTTTTTTGGAAGCTCTTCAGATTCAGCTATTAAATGACAGAAATGTTGCCAAGTGAGTTGAGGCCAGTCGAGGATCTGCACACCGACCTGGCCAGCGTTCACGTTGTGCAGTGAGGTCCTGTACTTTGATGAAACAGCAAAGTATTTTATTTCCTGCCAAGCGCCGGCCTGTGTGTTTGTGTCCGTACATGTGTGTGCGCGGTTGCGTGAGAGCTGTCAGTGTTCGGCAGGATGAGGTGATTATGTGGCAGGTCGTCGGGTTCAGAGAGGGAGAGGTGGCGGATGCTGGAAGCAAGGGATTGTGGGCGCAGAGATGGTTTTTAATCTCTCAGAGAGCAACAGCTGTTTCACCGAAAACAACCCCTCATGGACATCATCATCATCTCTCTCTGTTCCCCCCCCCCCCACACACACAAGTACTATCTACTGATTGGAGCCACTCTACAGGATTATCTATACGTATACGTTGCAGGTGAAACCTTCGTAGTATTACTGTGTGAGGTCTTTGTCGTATTAGGATAGTACGTGATCATTTTAACAGCCAGCTCTCAGCTCCATCTGCATCGGATGATTGCTGAATATAACCTCAAGGTGGCCTGTAAAATGGTACATGGTAATCATACATGGCCATCCCAGGTACTCAGGTCTAAATCAAACAAAGCATGGGAGTCATGACGACGGTAACCTGACGGTGTTGACTCTGCTGTTCGATGCTGTTCGGGTGGTGTACACAGGGTGAGGCTGACCTGTGTTTTAATGCAAGCAGATGTCAGGCAGTGATCCGAAATACGCTCAAAGGTTGTACAGAACATGGAAGAACTGCAGAGTCGAAGAGGAAAATAAACATTTCAGAAATAATGAATAGCAAGTAAAAGTAAACATTTACAATGAGAATTAAAAATGTGCCCCAGTGAGTAAAGACTGCAGAACGAAAGAGAGACAACAACGACGACTCAGGGCCAATGAATATTCTGGCTTATGAAACCTCTCCAGTGGAGCGATGCACATTACAGAATAATACTAAGAGGGTGATGGAGGATGGGAAGTGTCTGTTTACGATTGATTCACTTTCATATCAGAGTGATGGAATTGATTAATGTAGCGTGTGTGTGTGTGTGTGTGTGTGTGTGTGTGTGTGTGTGTGTGGTAGAACCTGAGTGTGCCTGGTAAACGCTGCCTATAATAAGAATTATGAATTACTACATGCCAGGGAGTAAGAGGACACGGAATCAGCTGAGTCATTCATCGCTGGAAGAGACGAATGGAGACAAAATATCCAGAGTGAAAGTGAACTGAGGAGGTTCCCAATGTGAAAGTTTGTGTGTCGTGTTTGGTGTCCATCGCACTGTGTTCCTCTCCTAAAACAATGGCCTACAGTTCTCATAGTGCTCTACTGTATATCCTCATATTGGCCACTGGCCAGTGTGTGTGTGTGTGTGTGTGTGTGTGTGTGTGTGTGTGTTTTGGGGGGGTGCGTAGCTGTCTTCCAAGTCGATAGACACACTCTGTCATTACTGTCAAATAATTGACAGCTTGGAGTTTGCAGTGACACAGGCCTTGCATATATTTCC